>JAJQWJ010000007.1:35002500-35017500 GCA_023637945.1 Phaethornis superciliosus
TATGTAACAACATCCAAAATGAGTGTCAATAGAATCTGTTCCTGCAGCGCACCATCGTATATTCCTATCTGTCACATATTCCTTAGAAATTTCTCCTTCTACAAAATCTGGTGTGCTCAGTCTGGAAAGCAACGTTGCCTTGGGATCTGCAAGAAGACTTGCCTGGAAGAGCAGTCTCTCAGAAAAGTGTCTAAAAAGAAGGGGTCAGAAAACACTAAAGAATTTTCTGCTCCCAAATTACTACCTCGTTTTCCCATCCAGCTGTGCCACAGTTGGGGAACTAAAAGTTATTTGGATCAGATCAGTTTCTTGGTTTCTTAAAAACTGTGAAATCAAAACTCAAACAAGTCAAATAGCACCAGTCCAGCAGGCAAAAGATACGACAGAGCTGACAAATAAACTAATCCCAAATCTATTTTTACAGACCGAAGAGGTGGAGGGATGCAAGTCCACATTTTGGAAAATATTTATGGGCTAAAACACCAGATATTTTGCACCCATCATTAATGGACATTTTTAAAATGTTTCATTTACTACAAGTGCAAGACTGTATTGACACAATATCTGAAGCACAAAGCTGTGTGTATTCAGAATAAACCCTATTGCTATTTCAGATGGATAAAACTGTTTAGAGACTACTGCTTGTCAGAAAGCAAGAAACACCAGGAGCGTGCAAAAGAGTGGTAAAAAAATATTAAAGGTTAATGACCATTTTCATGCCAGACACAAACCAGAAGCTCTCCACAGAAGTCCTTAACTCAAGTTTGAAAGGGAACTAAGTGTTTTCACCTGCTAAAATCACAGTCTGGATTTTAGAAGACTGACCCTGACCTGAAAGATTTTGTTTCCTATCTGAATCATCCAATCACTCACACCTATTTCTCTATTTAAATAAATATAGAAGTGTTACTGAAACTTAAGTCATAAATAAGGTCTTGCACTGCCAAGTAAACTAAAAAATGCTGACTACCTTAAATAATTTTAATTTTACAATCTATCAATATTATTTAGTTTAAAAAGCATGAAGATTTTAAACATACTCTTTTCACTAATATAAGAAAATATGATCATGAAAATTAGCTCTGGAAATACTTTACAGTAAAGGAAAAAATCCCAAAACAGATACCTGGAATTTCAGTGAAAGTCTCTCCAAGGACGGACACATGAAAGGGTAGGTCTTTCTCTTTCAGTTTCAGCAGGACTTTAAAGAAAGTTTCAGGATCTTTGTCGTGCTCCCTTGAAATAAAAAGAACTTATCTCAGCATCATTTATTTTTACTTGTGGAATTTCTTTTTCCTGTTTATCAAGACACTGTTTCTCTTAAAGTGTACTTTTAGGGGACTAAATGTCTTCAGCACCATTTCCCTCTTTGCTTACGCCACACGATTGAGTATTTTCCTCAACCCAGAACTTGGGATCAAAACTCAGTTTCACCAGATTCTTCTCTCTCTCTTCCCTTTCTTCCAAGGATGTCTTGACTCTTCAAATTACCAACTCCAAAAGAGAAAAGATCTAAATAACATCTCACCTAGCTGAAGGCAAATTGATGTTAAAAAAAGGACAGGGTAGGAAAAAAACCTTGGGGAATTTTTTTTTTCCCTGTCAAAAAATATGTATACAGTATCCATGGCAGGAGGAATAGATTAATCAAAAACTGTTGCTAAAAATTTAGGATTTCCAAAAAAAGAATTTTATGAATCCACATCATACTAACATTAAGTTTCTGACCCATTCAGTGCTTGAACTAAAGAGGAAAAGAATAAACTACCACAAGGCTTTCAGTACCTTCACAGTTTCAAGAAGTTAACTGGAAATTAAAAACAGAAAGTAAGAAACCTGCATTTATTTATCATTTCAGCTGAAGATAATATAAAAGGTTTGCATGGGTGGGACACTCAATGCCTTGACACAAAAGTTTGCTTACCTAGGAAAAAAAATTAAAAAACAATTTGATAATTTATTTTCTTTACTAGGACAGAATGAAAGGTTCAAAAGACACCACAGATGATCAAAATTTCCCAAATTCAGTAAATTACATTAAAAATTAAATAATTTCCCCACTCTAAGGTGAATATTATATCTTCCATTTAATTACTCTGCTTTAAATTATTGTATTTCAGACAGATGTGCACCATATGTCTTTAAAATATTTTGGTTTTATTTATTATTTAGAAAATTCCACTGTTTTCCTTCCTGTATTAAGGGAAAATCTATAGCTCAGCTGTCCTGGTATCTTTTCACAGACTAATTTTGTAGCCTGAATCTGTAGGTTTGTCACAGTGCTACATGAAAGATTAATAATTATATCATTCAGGAAATCTGAAGCCAAATGACATCTGCAGCTCTACATGTGTTAATTTCTCATTCAGTCAATATTTTCAGTTTAGGGAATTAAAACAAATTAATCTTATAATTAACGTGACTCTCCTAGGCTGAGAAATCTTCAGGAACTCTGGAGTTTTCAGAATTAGTTGCATTTTTGTAAAATAAAGCCAGACAATAATTACTTTAAGAAGCCCTCCACCTCCCAGATTTGTTTTGTTCTCAATAATAAGGAGGAATGCAACTGCATAAGCTTCATAATTTGTTTCACATCTGTGAACCAGGAGTTTTCACGGTGGTTCCAGTAACCAAAGAAGATATGCACACTGTCTGGAGAGGGAATTTATTCCAGAAAAGATCCTGGTACTGCTCACTAGTTTGCTTCCATCCTCATGCTGAAAATACCCACCTGTTTCTGGTAGGTTCTTTATTTGCAGAAACATGTTGCCAGCATTCTAGTACCCACCAAATGCTGAACGAGCCCAAACGGGATCAGGATCAAGGATTCCGACTTGGCTAGAAGAAAACTTCTCTATTGGAAATGTGCATGTTTGCACGGAAAATAGCTTTGGTGCTGGGAGTCAGTGAAATTCAGTGTATGGTGTCCTGTTAGCCTCAGTTTCCCTCAGCAGGATTTGATGGGTGGTTTAGAGGTGCCCCTGCTGAGCCCCCCATCCCCATGCCCAATGCTCATCATCAGGTGGACCAAAACCTCCCCATGACACGGAGCCAGTGACCTCAACAGACAGAGCCACGACACATCCAGGGAGCTTTCCAAGCTCTTCCCAGCCCTGCAATCAGCCTCAGAGTCACAAAAAGTCCTTCCAGGAAAGGATATGCTTTCCTTCTCCTTTTCCAGAAGAGACCAGGGGTCCCAGAGGCAGCCAAAAATGGAGGATGCTGTTGGAGCCACATTGTCAAGGAGCTGGCAGGAGAAAACGGAGCCTTACAGCTCGTCGAAGCCACATAAGCTGCACATATTTAGGAAAACTGATAGGAATTGGAAGTTGCAGCTTTGTTTAATAGGTGGGGAAGAACAGAAGGAAAATTTGGCACCCAGAAGGAATGTTGAAAGGGGAAACGTTTCCTCTGCACTGGAGCCTCTCTTACGGGTTTTCTGCTATAGGTGATTCTCCTTCCATATCCCCTTGGAAAATATTTTCCTTTTATGTGATACTCACAGATTTTAATGACTACATTTTTGTGCATCTTTTAGCTTTTCTATCTGGGAGGTCATCTGATTCTGTTTATCAGTTCCTGTAACTTTTCCACACCACAACCATCTGAATTTCAGTTAAGATCTACAGAAAGCTTCTAGGATGTGTACCTACAGATTGCAATGTATTATCCTTGCAAGTTAGCAAAGGTAGAATTGCTCCTTGCAGAAAGTGATAAATAGCACAAGACCACCTCTTTACTGCATCAAAAAAAGGAGAGAGCTCTGTTTCTTGGCTGACATGGAGAAAATCATATACAATCCAGTCTGCCTTACTCAGCAACAACTGCTAAACACACCAGATTGTCATAGCAGTGATCGTGGAAAAAGATGAACACAATATGGAAAGTCTGTTCTGTAAAGATCTGCTCAAAATGACGTGCACTTTTGGCTGCATCTGTTGCATTTTTTGAGCTTTATTAAACAGTATTAATTATATATCCTCCAGCTCCTGAAGAACTGCAAAACTGCATAAAAGCAAACTTATATTTTTATTATGTTTGGGGGAAAAATGAAGCTGATGGGATTCTAGGGTCTGGCTTTGCTGTTTACTTCAGGTATTTATAATGCTCTTGGATTTCTACAGGATTCGATATGCTTCTGGGTAAGAACAAACAAGAACTGGGTATGAAGATGCTCTAAATTTCATTGTAAGAACATGAAAACATCAGAATGACCAAACTCCAGCTGTAAAAGCCACAGAGGAGACAGAGGCACCATGCCTAGACATGGATTTGAGAGCCCTGCCATTGCAGCCATTCAATCTCCATGTTTTAAAACTATATCTTTTACCCAGTATTTTTTTATTTTTGAGGCTAAAACCTGTCTTAAGAAAGAAGTTTGAAGTCTCTCTTAAGAACCAGGCTTCGTGCTTTGGGTACGGGAAGATGGCCCAGGGTTCAGCCTGATTTTGTGACTTCCCTTTGCAATCTGGAATAAAACTTTTCAGGACTGGCCGTGAAACAGAGCTGGGGAGGGTGGTGCTATCAGCAGCACCAGTGTTAAGCCTCCATTAGCTCTGCCTTATATTTTCTGTTTGTAAAACAGGTGTGACAGTATTCTATTTTCATCACAGAAGGACACTGTCAGGATTAATTGGTGACTTGACATCCCTCCTAAAATGGTTGAAAAAAAACAACTTCATAGCACACCAATGATGCTCCTCTTTCTCTATACAATGAACAGCAACAGTCTTCAAGTCCCCTCTTCTGCTCTTTAGGGGTTTGTTCATTCAGCCTCAGCCCTGGACCCATTGCTGGAACTGGAAGGAGAGTACATGCAGACCAGCTAAATCCTTGGGGCTGCAGGATACCAACATCCCTGACCCCTGATAGAAAACACATCTTAAAATAATCTACAACAAATAACAGAATTTGGCTCTTTACTTTATTCACTGTGTACTCATCTGTTGAATTTGAGGGAAATTCAGTAAGAGATTCATAATCTGTGAATTAAGTTTAATTTTTAAAGTATATGTAAACTTACCCATGGTGATAATTGCAGTTATTTAGAATTTGGAGGAAGACACATCTAGTTATGCAGTGAGAAAGTAGAAGTGTTGAGGAAAAGAAACAGGACTTGCTCAAAGGCACAAAATAAACAGAGTCTATTTTAAAAATATATTAAAACCTGGTTTATGCAAGTTAATCAGAAACATAAAAGTGCTAAATGAGGGGAGAAACTCTTAATATTTAAGAAATTACTGCATAAAGTCTACAGAACACTCGTGATAGCCCTGTTGTGCCCCTCTGAAGGTGCTACATATTCTGAAAGGGTTACAAATAAGCTCAGCTAAAAGCAAATATTAAAAGGGTTGATCTTAATCTCCTTAGGACATTTAGCATGGGAGATTTTCAGCAGTAGAGAATCCCAAATTGTGAGGGCATATAGTAATATGTCACTTTTTGCAGTGCCTTAAATCCATGCCATTCAAACTGGATGTATTTTCCTTCTGCCTCCTCATTTTGTACAACCACATGAATGTCAGATGGGCAAAGGTGGGAGATGGCACTCCTAAAACAGAAAATATACTAAATACACTACAATATAAAATACAAATACAAAATGTTCACACGTTAAAGTAGCATTTGAATTGGTTTGGGGTTTTTTTAGGATATATAGCTAGAGCTAAAAGACAGATTGCTACCTACCTGCAATTATTGCTAGAAAAGGCTGATAAAACAGGCCACTGGAATATCACTCATTATTTATGAAGCTGGGCAGCAGCCATGGAGGCAGTCATGGTGTGAGCCAAGAGACACCCAGGGAGGAGAAAAAGGGAGAGGGGACATCAGCCAGGGAAAGGCAGAGCACAGAGGAGGTGTGAGGGACAAGGACAGGGCTAGGGAAGTCTGTCAGCACCAAATCTGTAACTGAAAGTGAGGGAAATGAAGTTATTAAGACAGAGACCTTGGAGGGGATGACAGTGGTCCTATAGTTTTGGGCAAGTGAAATAGTCAGGAGTGCAAGTGTGGCAGCAAACAGGGCAGACGAGATGGGTGACGTGATGATAAGGGGAAGAGAACCATGAGAAGAGGAAAAAAACCTTAAAAACACGGAAAATCAAGTTGAAAACGAAAAAAATGATGGCATATCCAAACCCAGGGGGAAAAAAGATAAATACAGGGTAAAGAGAGGAGAAAAAAGGAAAAAAGCACAGGCTTAAGGAAAAGGAAAGAATACAGAAAAATCAGACTGTGAGATAAAGAAGCTGCAGAGAACATTTGACAGTGCTATCAGTGTTAGAGAAAAGGTTAGAAAAATATCACTAAAGGTATAAATTAGGACACAAAACTAAAACTACGTGGTAATTAAAGGAGAAGAACCAAAGTGGAGGAGAATCAAGAAAGCAAAGGCAGGCAGGGACAGCGAACAAGCAAGCACAGTGCTGTGAGGGTGGAAAACAAAAGCACCGTGGGGAAAAAGGTAGCAAAGGTGCAAAATCCCCTGTAAAAGTTCACAGTTTTGAAAGAATGAAGGTGAAGAAAAGCAGGGGCAGCCCCTGCTGTTGAGAGAGAGATGGGAGGTGAGAGCTGCACCTCTGTCCCACCCGAAGGCAGGAGCTGGAAGGTGCCCTGATCCCAGAAATGTTCTTCATGAAGTTCTTCACTGCTTGGACTGACATGGGACAGACAAAGAGGGTGACAAAGGATGCCACTGGCTGATAAAGGGACTCATGTGACATCAGCCTCCTGTTGACTCTGTATCTGGCCAGGGCATCAAGAAATGAACAGCAGAACCTTTGCATGCACTCAAAATGGGCTCCATTTCATGCCAAACCTAACCTAAAGAGCAATAAGTGTGATTTTTTTCTTTTCACTGTATTTACTATGTTGCACTTCAGTGTTTCAGGTTACATCTTGAGCTCAGCAAAATTTGAATATAAGTTTATTATGATCTAATAAAGTCCAAAAGTAGCAGTGAAGTCATAAAAAAAGAAGCCTGGCCTTCAAAAATAAGGATTGCCAAATTCTAGCTTTTTCCTGACATTAATTTCCCATGAGATGGCTCTGCCCAGGTTTCCCCATCATTTACAGAAATGTGGTAAATACTTCAGGAGGGTAATATTCTTCTTAAAGAGACTCATGTTACAAGCCTATTCAGTACACCAAATGAAATCCATTCTAGTCATTACTTTTGTGGAGGGCAGAAGATTTTTCCTAAATCAAATGACTTTAATATACATTTTCTATGTTAAGATCGGGGGGGGGGGGGGGAAGAGGGAGGGAAGAAAAGGACAAAAAATTAAAATTCTAATATCAAATTTCTGGTAACAATGCTCATGATAACTGCAAAAGAGGAAATATTACTGCTGGGAAAGAGCTATTAGAAAAGAAACAGGGGGAAAAGAAATAACTATGAAAATGCAAACATGAAGGAAAAGTTAATTGCTTTCCATTTACTCAATTTATCACAGTATTTTTCCATCGTTTTACATTTCCAAGATGGGGTAGAGGTAGACTGTAAATATGTAGTGAAGTCCAATGAGTTTTCTTCTTCAGCTGATACACTTACAAAATGTCTTTGCTGCAATTGTGCCTCTAAACATTGTCTGGCATCATCAGCATCAAAAGTTACCACAATATCTAATACCCCCTCAGTTAATAGAAAATGGAGTCAAGTAGAAGAAAATGTTTCTGCCTAAGTGTCACTGCTAAAAAGGACCCTATGGAATAAATTTTAGTTAGTGATTTGAAGGTCCTACAAATAAAAAGGGTCCTGATCCTTGCCCGTATTTGCAAAATGTCTCTGAAAGACAAGGAATTAAAAAAACAGCACAAGAGAGGGAAAAAGCAGCTAAAATGTACTGGCAAATACAGTGTTTTATCTTCTATTATAGCCCATGACGTATTTACAGTGAGGAGTGTGTATTTTACCTTCTGATTTTTTCCAGCTGCTGGGCTGAGAAAAATGGGTGGCATTTTGCTTTATGCTGGAAAAGCATTTTCTCCTATCTGGTGTTATCTAGAAGAGATTCATAAAAAAAAGAACCTTGGGAGTTTATTGCTTAGATTCTTCTTCTTCTCCCCTCACAATTCAGGAAGAAAAAACTCAAAATAAAATATTGTGCATTCTCTAACCAAAGAAACCCCAGGATCAGCATCAGTCATTGAGCCTCCTGCTTATTTCCTAAAGAGAGATTAACCTTTGAAGACAAAGACCCCTGTTTGGTCTCAGATACCTTGGTGGAAAAAAATCAATGTGCTTTCATTCATGTGCCTTTTAATTTCTTTTCCTCCAACTTAGCAAACCTAGCTTTTCACAAGTACAGGATTCAGATAAAAAAGCATTCAGTTAAAATTGCAACACAACCCAATAACTGCTATGGACTAACCCCAAATCGTTTCTTTAATAAATAAATACATTAAAATTAACTTCCCCCCCCCCCCCCTTTTTTTTTTCTTTGCTACAAAGGTAACATAACAAATGGTTTCCTGTTGTTGGGAGTCATGTTAAGCAAGATAAAATCATCTGGGTGCCTCTGACAGCCCTGATAACCATACACAATATAACCTATTGTAATTCCAAGTACTAGGGAAAAAGTCATGTCACAGTAATAATAGATGGGTACAAATATGGCAAGGGGATAAGAATCTACTCAGGTGGTTCCTTGAAAGAACAGAAGAAGAATCAAACATAAATTACTAAACAAAAATTACATTACTACGCATTTGCATGGGAATAGCAAACCCACCATCCACAACCCTGTGGACCCACATCACCAAATCACAACATTTAAGACTCTACCAGATACCCTGCCTGGGTCCAAAAGCACATCCTGGACCTCTCTGGGAAATATTGCAAGAAAAATTAGCTCAGGTACCTGAGATAACTCATGCTTTTTGGGTTTGTGAAGCTGTCATCTCCAAGTACCAAGCCCCTAAGCAGGAACTTCCTTAGCACCAAGACCAAGGCTTAAAAGTCATTATTCAACAAGATAAAAGGAACTACAAATCCAAGTGCTTTCCAAATGAGGAATCAACTCATTTCATGGAGTCAGGTGGTGTGCAAATACAACGAAGAAAAAGCAGAGATTAAGAGGACAAAAGGAGGTGGGGAGAAAGGGTGAAAACATGGAGAAAAGGAGAGCAGGGGAGGAGAAGGGAAAGAATATAGTCAAATAGTTGCAGTGTAGTAAGAGGACAAAACTAATTTAAAAGAGCTTTGAAAGAAGAAATATACCCACCACCGTATTACTGCTGAAAATAAGGAAGGATATTAGGTCGTTTGCTTAGGAAATATTTGATTTTTGTCTCTTGGAAGGTATTCTCAGACATTGTTCAGGGATGCTGTGAATTACAAAGGGAGCTGCTGGTACCATCTGCTAAGTTTGTTTGAACCTATTACAAAATATCTTCTGTACTTTTTTACATTTCCCAGGGTTGAGGCTACCTTTGACTACAGTTCTGCCAGAAGTTTTCCAGAACATCCAAAGAACAAGAATTAAAAAGAAAAAAAGCCAACACCTAACACTAGCCAGTAAAACTATAAACTATATCTTGCACATACTAAATTTCAAATAAGCCTCTATTTCACATATGCCTTTTAGAACAAGAACTGAATATTTGGATGTGTTTGATTTTTGAGTCCAAGACGCACTTTTTGTTGCATGCACTGAAAGTCTTTCTAAAAATGTAGCCTTGGAAAAATTTCTTCTTGTGCTTGGCCACTGAATAGTCTACATGTCAGAGGCCATTGGGCACACCTCAGGCCAAAGCTGAGCAAGATGGTCCTACAACCAAACCCAGGCAGGTTCTAACATCTGAAGCATGGCTTTTGTCTTCACTTTCCAAGATTCCTCTACTGGACTCAGAATAAAATTATTGGAATTTGTAGAATAAAGATATTATTTATATGCATGAAAAATATGGAACAACAAAAATGGAAAATGTGAAATCAGTGTAAGAGACTGAGAGGACAATAGAGTCAGGTTGGACAATGGGACTAAGAAGAAAACCAATGTATTCTGGAAGGTCCCTTCCACGGGGACTGAAAAAACAAAGGTTGAGAAACAGGAGAAAAATGAGATGCAAACTTGCTGCACAAGGAGACTCTCTCTGAGGAGATGCCCAAGGAAATGAGCCTGGCAGAGAGGTGGAGGAGGCTTCTTGAATGAGAAATTGTTTCTGCTCAAAGACTTGGTTTAGCAGTTGGACCACAGCAGAAAGTCACTAGAAAATGAAACTCCCACCATGGAAAAAGGGAGTTTTGTGGAGTTAAGTGCAAAACCATCCCCTGGAGCAGAAAACCACTCACAGGGCTTAAATTTTGCCTGGTTTGCAGGTAACAGAGCTCTTACAAAGTCATACAATGGTTTAGAATTTGCACCCCAACTAAGAGGCTGCTTCAACCTTGATTTTACAGGGGTGGAAAAAGGTTTTACACCAAATTGCCCTAAACTCAAAAAGAAGCAGAATTGGGCCAGAGTTTAAATACAGAAAAGAAAGTAGAGTACTTAGCAGAAGTGAAAGAACTAGGTATATTTGGAGGAGTGAGTAAAAGAATAAGTTTTCTTTTAATAAGATTTTTTTCCAGCCTATTAAGTTCTCCAGTATCAGAATGAAGTCTGCTAAAAGTTAGTAAATAAAGGCTTTCAGGGGAGCTTTATTAAATTACTTATGACTTATCAAGTTAAAACTCCCACTCAGATATCTTAATGAAACTTTCAGGGAATATATTTAATTTTCCTGGAAATCAGAGGCCAAGTACTAACTACAGGACTTACTGTTGGCTATGCCACCAATCAGCTTTCTGTAAACAGAATATTTACCAACAACTTGAATTAGTTCTCTAAAGTTTCGGTTTCTGAAGGTCACATAACTATGTAACTGCTTAATAAAGAAGCAGAGAAGTACCTCTAAATATCTCCAAGCTCTGATGGGCTTATATTCTGCTCCTTAGGTGAGGTATTAGCAAAGCTTATTTATTTTCATTTCCAAGGCTTTTATTTGCTCATTCCCTTGTGGTAAAGCTGATTTCCATGATGATTCCCTTCTTAATTTTAATACCCTTTTTACTCATCATATAGACATAAGAATTTTCCATAAAATAATGAAACCCTTCCAAAGGAAATGAAGACAGCCAGGAGAGGAAAGTAAACTACAGCTTACTTTGTATTTTTTCTTTCCAATTAATTGATCCACTGTCATGTGCATATATGAAAGATTTTTTTTAATGAAAGGAAAATAAGGTTAATTAACATAAAACCCCTCACTCCTTGAGATGTTGAATTTTGTATTTTATCCATGCTGCCTTAAGTGCCTTGATTTCCCAGTAATGACCTAGTTCTCCTAATGAGTAACATTAACCCCTGGCTGTAGCTGTCCAGGACTTAATTGTCAACTGGAGCTGAAATAGGAGAGTTTGCCAATCAGCAGGTATGTGGTATATTAACTCATGTCATTTCAGGCCCTAATAAATAAATCTGTTGCTAAGGCAACAGGAACATCAGCTGTGTCACTTTTTTCTTTTTCTTTTCCTTTTTTTTTTTTGCCCCCTTTTTAAAGGAAACTGCCTTTCACACCGAGCTTTTAAAAAAAGGAAATTAACTACATGTAACTCTAATTAGAAGAAACATGGTTTCTCATCTCAGAAACATATCTACATTAATGAAAAAAGGCATTCAAAAAAGCATGGACTGATTTCTACTGTGACCAGGATAACTGAAAATTATTTCCCTCCACTGAGGGAATGCAATTTGAAGTATACATCTTAGTGAGAACAGATCACACTCTTTGTATTTCTGAGACAGTTCCCCTCTCCTTTAGTACACATCACCAATACCAGCTGAGCAAACTGCTTTAGCCCAAGCAAAAGAAACCACCTGAGGAAAAAGACCCCTGGAACCCAAACACCTTTCCTATTGTCTTCTGAGGAGACACAATCTATTGGAAAGCTAAAAAATACCTTATTTTTAGCTCAACAGATTTATCAGATAATGAAAATTTAAGTACCTGATTTAAATGTAGATGACATTGCTCCTCCCTATCTCATGGAAGCAGTGATCTGATTCTCAGATGAGAAAAGCAAGAAGCAGCTGGGCCAATGCAAATGCATCTCCAAAGACACATATGGTTTGGAGAGCACAGACTGGTAACTCACCTTCTGCCTCAGTTTCTCCACCTCCAAGATCATATCCTGAGTAGTTCTGTTTGAGACTAACAGGTTTATAGAGGGCAAGGTGGTACACAAGTGCAAGTAGGACGAATGTTTTTGGGTTCCATCAGGTTTGGGAAGGAAGATCTTTTGTTGGCCATGATGCACTGCTGAGGTCTCTCAGAGCCTCCCAGATGACTGCCACAGACCTCGATTAATTCTTGCCATTCTACCATGGGATGAAGTGTTTATCCTAAAGTCTTTAAAACTGTTAGGTTCACATTTAGTTTCTGATTATGGGACAGTTTTTCGGAATCTTTTGTTATCCACATCTCAACCAGAGGTCAGGCAGGAAGGGCACCTGAGGAGAGGTTCCTAAAACCAATTACTGCTTTTGGAATGCTTACTATAGGCTCTGCTCATACTATGAGGATAACAAACTGCTCCTCAAAAATTGTATCTGCCTTTTTAGATGAAGAATATAGCGATAATACAAAGGATCTTTTTTGCCACTGTCAAAATTAGAGATGCTTTAGTCTCTTGACTATCATCTTCCTACTGTCCTTCAAGAAAACAGGGAGTAAGAAGGAAGGAAAATGATGCTGACATGTCCACTAGAGCAGGAGAGGTCTTCATTATATGCTGAACATTTTTGCAAGCTCCTAGGAGTGGTAATCACCTCACTGGTGAAGAGCTGTGCAAGCACATGAAGTACAGCAATGGTAGCAACAAAACAACCTCTCCTTCATGGACTCCTTCAGCTCTGTGACTTTGTGATACATTAAAAACAGAGAGCTAGGCCCAGCACTATCTCAGGACACACCGTTTACCCTCAAACCAGAAACCTTCAGATAACTTTGCAATCTAGATTTTTGCTGCCTTCTGAATTTCCTCATTGTGACTTCCACCGCCGCTCCTCCCGCTCCCCTATCTCCTGCCCCACGTCCTTCCCCACACTCTTGTCACACTCTGGTAGGCACAGACATGAGATAAAGGCCTTATCTGGTCTTCCACGTGAATTGATAGTGGCCATTTGTTTGCACGTGTGTGTAAATACTCGCTGATTCCTCGTGTGATCTTTTATCACACCCGTACAATTAGGGGAAGGAAAACTGATTTCTGACAACTTTCCCTTATCAAGTCTTTAACTGCTGAGATGATACAGCATACACAGGGAAAAAAGAAAAACTGTAAAGCACAGGTGAATGCCCCTAGTTAAAAGAAGCACTGTAGAACTTTCTCCATGAAAAAGAGAGGCTTCATGCATCGCATCCACTGTTGTACTTGCATGTAAAAAACAGCTGAGGAAGATGCTGGTGTACCTCAAGAAACAGTTTTGACAAGGGTCTATGGCCTCATCAAAGGCATTCTGAGGGAATAATGTACACGTATAAATGGTGGTGGGTTAGTTTTTGGGGAGAGAGGAGGATGATGTCATGCTGGTCCATTCCATCGTAACATACTCATGGGTCAGCAAATGGGTGGTTTATCACCTTGCAATGAAAACCTGTGGATCAGCACAAAGTTCTGATCAAATCTGGAAACTTTTGTCCATTTTGCTCTCGGTTTCCAGCAAAGCTTACGTGCTTGAAGCGAAGAGAAATCCCCTTGGCATAGCCCTGGCAAGGAAACACCTCAGAAACCCACCGTGGCCTTTTCTCAGGATCCTTGGCCCTAAGTCATTTCTCTTAGCAGCGCCTTGCTATAGATGTTTATAACAAAACATTGAAGACCGTGAGAGGAAGGAGAAAACAAATTACTTCATGGAGAACCTAGCGACTCTGCTGAAACACTCTCAGTTATTTATCTGCTGTCAGCAGAGGCTGCAGGCTGTAATCCACCACAGGCTGGGCTTGGGGGGGTGGAATGGAGACAAGAGGCAGGGATGGCCTGGAAGGGCCTATTCTGATGCAATGACATTTTAACACCTATGTCAAGAAAGAACATGCCTGTCACTTCACATTTTAAAGTGTTCCCAAGAGGGCAGGACTTGCGTTGGGTGGAGTTGGTGGGAGAGGTGTTGGAGCTGAGGCGTTGCTTTGGGGTGCTGGTGGTCCCCACTGACACCATGAGGTCAGAGTCACTTTGCTTCCAGAGGTTTTCTGTAGCAGCAACATGACTTCACGAAGATTTTTATTGTGTCTTTTTTTTATGATTTAGCCAAAGGGGCTTTTTTGTTAGGTGAAGGGGAACACGGGAACATAAAAAATAATAATAATAAAAAAAAAATCTTCCTTTTCTATCTTTTTTTTTTCCTCCCCCAAAATGAAAACCACATGTAAATCATCAGGGTAGACAATGGTCGTTAAGTATTATTGTACAGGACAATATCTGTGAGTGCTTTGTGCTGGAATACAAGCAGGATACTACTGCCAATGTTTTACACACAAAACCCCCCTCACACGTTACGACACTTGGCTAAAATTAGTCAGCTTTCTGACGAGCCTCGCACTCGGCCTAAGAAGGGGATGCTTGTCCTTGCTGATGCCTGAATAAGGCACATGATGCCTTCAGCTCCTGTAAGGCAACCAGTGCTGATTTTTGGCTAAGCTGTACGGTGAAAAAGCTGCTCCCAAGCCCCTTGTTTACACCTGTGCCACCCGGGCTGAGGATGCTCGGAGATTCAGTGAGCGCTAAACTGGCGCCTTAATTTTCTAATTATATTCACTGATTAAAAATAAACCGTTTGGTTTTGCTTCCTTTTCTTTCTTTTTTTTTTTTTATGAGTGAATTTACATAAATCAGTTGCTAAAGGATCCTAACACTAAAGGGTAGGAGTTCAGCCCAGAAGATTTGCATGCAGCAGCCTCAGACGAAGGCAGGCGCTTTCCATTTCCATCGAGAGCCTTGCTGCGCTGGAACTCTAA
>JAJQWJ010000007.1:35020000-35192500 GCA_023637945.1 Phaethornis superciliosus
GTATATTCAAACAAATTATTTTGAATAATCAGATGTTAGTGATGTGGCTCTTTCCTCTCTGCGTGTGTGCGGCGTCAGGATGTGTTTAGGAAATTATTTTAGACATGACAGAAGTCAAAGAAATGGGCTCAAAAGAAATTCATAAATCTAGGGAAGGTACAGTATTTGTATTTGCTCACCACTTACCACCTGTGAGGCCAAGCGATGTGCAAGGGTCTCTGCTGATAGTCCTGTCCAGTCAAGATATTAGAGAGGTTAAAAGTCAGATGTTGCTTATCTTCTTCTTGACAAGGAGCTGTACTTTCTGATGCTTCAGAATCAGTCAGTCTCGCCGGTGCTGTCAATGGGGAAGGCAGCCCCTCGTGCTGTGTGGTACAAAGTCCAGGCTGGGCTTCACAAAGTCCAGACTCAGGATGCACGTTGCTGTTTTTCATTAAGCCTCCCAAAGCTCTGCTCTTCTGCTGGCTGGACAGATCCTCCAGTTGATAAGCATCTCCATTTCTTTTAACACCAATTACCTTTTCCAAACGGGCCAGCTTATGTTCTGGCATGAACCTGCAAGGAAAAAGAAGATTAAAAATAATCTACACTGTGTTTATGTTGGATTTCTAATTGTTCATTAATTAATAGGAAATGAGAAGACAAAACACAGTTGATATTTTACATCCACCCAAGTAACAATGCCACCAGCACTCAGTAAATAATTTGAGAGACTGTGGTACCTGGGAAATAAAATAACTTAAGGTTTACTGAGCTAATGGTCTCCACTGAACCCCATCACCCTCAGCAGCCCACACATATATCATGACACAGACATGGACTTTGAATTGAGTTGTACCTCCACTGAGAAAGCAGCCACCCCTGTGTAATGAACCCACAGCCACACACAGGAGTAATGAACACTAAGACGGGGAAACTGAGGCAAAGCCACTCCTGACCTTCCTGAGGTATCACAGAAAATTAGACACTACTGTCTCTTCCAGCTGACATTCACACAAGACTTTTGTCCATGCTGCAGAAACCCTTCCCAGCTACAATAGGATCTATTTACACAGTTATATTGAGGCCACTGAGATTCGTTTGCTTAATATATGAAATGTAACATTTTATGCAGCTCTAGTTTTAGTATTTGATTTCAAGTAGTAATGAATTGTGGCCCTTGCCCAGGAAACACTCAAGCAAACCTCCTTCATTCAAACTTGACTCTTTGGAAAGCAACACAAAGAGTAACCTCCATGCACAGCCACCATGGGGTCCTCACTCTAAACACCTGACTATACCTCCAGTTAATTTACCCAAATATTATTTACTTACATGCCTTTCAAAATTATTACGGTTCTCCCAGATAAGTAGAGACATTTAATTTTTCCATTTCCTTTTAATTTCCACATGTTTACACCCTACAGCATGGTTAGTGAAGTGTTTACTAAAGCCAACACTTGCTTTATTTATCAACCTCCTCCACAGTTCTTCAGAGTTTTACTCCATCACAGCTCAGTTCTGGGATGTGAACAAACCTCTCCTTTCCCTCTTTGCCAAAACAAAATATTCCTAAACACCAGAATCCTCCACTTTACCCTGCAACAGAGCACCTTAAATGGAAAAAGACCCTTTTTCTTCAAAATCCCTACCAAAACACAGACATGCACACACTATTTGATCTTGGCCACAGTTGTACTCTTGACTAATTGCTTCAAGGATTTTTTTTCAATCCCCTAAATCTCCTTTCCTAAGTCAACTACTGCATAACTACTTCTTGTGATGAACATACTTTGATTTGGCTCACCTTCCCTTGGCATATTATTTTCATGTTTACCTCCATATCCAAGCCACTGACCAAATCACCAATGAGATCAACATTTTTCCCACTTGCTCACCATCACTTGTTGCAGCTGCTCTGTAGATACAACCACAAAAAGTCCAACCACATTCAACAGCCATATCCAAATCCATTGCCTATGTTACAAACAAGATGAGCCTGGGTTAAATCACTCCTGTCTCAGTGATGCAGCCACCCTCAGATTCTCAGAGCATAAGAGTATATATTCTGTGTGGCCAAACTCCATATATATATATGCTTCTCACACTGAAGTCAGTCTATTGACAGTCTAAGGTGATTTATAGACCTAAAACTCACTGGTGGTGGTTCCTCTGAAATATGGACCCATCACCGTGAGGATATACTTTGATATCTTTACACACAGGAAAAGCTGAAGGAAAAAATAGGTTAAAGGATTTGCCCTAAACCACCAAGTCTGTAGCTGGACTGAGAAGACCCATTTACCAAACCAAATTTAACTAACAGATTTTGAAAAATCCTTACTGTTAAGAAGAATTGCTTGACGTGTGAGAGGTCAGGCTACCTGGGCAGGCTGTATCCCCCTGCCTGTCTTTAATCTCCTGGCCAATCATCCACTCAATGCATCATTTTCTACTTCTGAAGAGGTTTTCTTCTTAGATTTCAATCCTTATAAATCTGATCCATCATTGCAGAATTTCTAATAATATGAGATAAAACTTCACCGATCTCTCTCTGGAATAAACTATTTAATATCCTTTATTTAAGACATGTGTGTGCAATCAATTCCTTGGTATTTACTTCTATTACACACACAGTATTCATCATCTTGACAATTTTTAAAAGTTTTAGAACACCATTTCACTTAACAGTTTGGGAAAAAAAAAAAGATTTATTTGATGGTTAACTTTGGAACAAGTTATCTGCATTAACTTCCATTGTTTTGGCATAAAGTAGTTCTGTATATTTTACTAACAACAGTGGAGACATGATAAAGGATGTAGGCAGAGAGCCATAAACAGCTCTTGCTGCAACCCATGCTGCTGGTGGAAAAGCATTAATTTTTAAGACTTTGATTGGAAGACATCTCTGTGCTCAGCCACTTAGATTTCACTAAATCCAACCTTGTATAAAATGTTGTACCTGGATACAGCAATTTTAACGACGGAAAGGCCATTGTAAATCATGTGCAGTATAAACTTGTCCACATGATTGGAATGATATAATGGATATTGGGAGTCCCTAACCACTAGCTAATGTTCTTTATGACACTTAAATAAATGACCTGAAAATAAACTAATAACAACACAAAATCTTCTAAACCTGTTCACATGCATTTCCCAAATGCACACCGGAGAAAGACAAGGTCTAGTTAGCCCATTTTTTGTGCTTACATTTTCTCCAGAACATTTTTGCTCCAGTTATTGTTTTTCTCCTCATGCAACTCACAATAATTCTTTTCTTCCACCTTCCAGACAAAGTCATCTCTCCATCCAGCACCTGGTCAGACCTTTGAGATTTATAAATATCAAAAGCTTGCAGGACTTCTGCATCAGCATCCAGAAGTCTGTAACCTGGATGAAGAACCATACTTCAGTGTTTTATTTGGAGCAAGTATCTACTCCCAAAAAGATCATCAGTTTCTGAAATCCTTGTCTAAATTTCAGCCTCAGAGGCTGGGTATAGAATAGCAGAGCTTGGGCACAGCACACATAGGCTTCAAAGACTAAATATCAGGAAGATGGGTTTTATGATGAAGGTGGTGAGACAATGGAACAGGTTGCCCAGAAAGATGGGAGGTGCCTCATCCCTGGAAACATTTCAGGTCAGGTTAGATAGGGCATGGGCAACCTGATCTAGTGGAAGTTGTCCCTGCCCACTGCAGGTGGGTTGGATTAGATGATGTTGAAAGTTCCTTTCCAAACCAAACCATTCCACCATTCCAAAAAATCAAGCTAGAAAGCTAGAGCAGCAGATAGTTTGGGTTTCATTATTGACAACGAGGCACCATTTCTCTCAACCTGAGTTACAAGGAACACCAGGAAGAAAAGACAGGTGCTCCAGCATTCTGCTCTTTATGGGGGAGAAGGTTTGAGCTGTTATTATTAAATTGTGGCAAAGAAATCCTGTACACATGAAACTTTCCAGAAAAAATTATCACCAAAGCGTAAAAATATTAACACTTGAAACAGATTCCACAAGGTACTGCCCCTAGTATTTAAAAAAACATGGAGAATGTTTTACTTTTAAGCATAGCTCATATATATTTAAATACTGAAAGTTCAGAACAGGGAGAAACTTAGATACCTAAATATAGTACCACAGATTTTTTCAGAGCTTAAAAAATTATTTTTCTTGTACTTCTTCAGATTTCTAAGGACCCCTGACACATTTAACAGTCGATTTTTTAATTTTATGAAGAATTTTAAAAGAGCAAGCCTTGAAAACTTTCTCTTTTTGCATACTTCGTATTGATATTTAGTTATAGATGGGTTAAAAATTAAACTAAGTTCATATATATTAAAAGGTCCATAAACTTAAATTCAGAATACCAATTTAAATATTCGTGACTTTGAATATCAGATTTTTTTTAACTCCACAATCTATATATTAGAGATTTTCTTTTCATTTATGCCATGAACCCCACCCTGGGGAAATCCATGTATTTCTCCTTGAAGCAGATATGTCTGTTTTCCTCAGCTCCTTTGTAGCATGTTGTCACGTTACATCGTATGTATTTATCCACAGCACTTCATTTACCCTAATGACAAATTACTTATGGGATTTGGTTTCTTTCTGTGGCACTAAGAGTCACTTTGTGTACCATTTCATTAAAAACAACAACAACAACAAAAAAGGATGGAAGGGCCATGATGCTGTCTCTCAATGAGAAGGAGCCACATCAGAAAAGTTAACTGCAAAGCTGGTATAGGATAGGTCAAATTTTATGGGCAAGGTTTAAGAGTTGTGTGCTGGTTTGAGTAGTTCTCCACAAGCAAAAACAATTCAACAGTGGCTATCAGCTAAAAAAAAAAAAAATTATAAAAACTAAACCTTCTGCAACCACAGATACACTTAGAAGCAAAGTTGAAGACAGTTCCAAAAGTGCAATAGATTTGTTGTTGTTGTTGTTGTTGTTATAGTGCCATTAACAAGTTTAAAAATAATAAAAGGGAATAGTCACAATCAGATATATTAGAAACCTTCTCCAGGCCTTGCAGCTGGAGCACACACATTTTAGGGCTGCTGTGTTTCCTTTGTTACTGATGCAACGTGACAGCACAACTTACAATTTAACAAATTCATTGTCTGAGAATTACCTTTGTCTTTTTTTAAACAAAATGTCTCCTTCCTAACTGTAATATTTTTAGTGGAATTTCTCTGACCAAAACCACTACAGCAGTTTGAGCAGAGCTTTTGTGATTCTAATACCTGAAGCCCATTGGGACTGTAAATGTTTTGTAAATGTTTTGATTCTAATACCTGAAAATTGGGACTGTTTGTTTGCAGGCATCTGTATAATTTGCAGTAGTGACAAAATTCTACTTATCCACTTGTTTTCTCCTTCTTTGCCTTTATCCTGGCCCCATGCTGCATTTGTTCCCACAGTTATGATGAATACATGCAAAACTATACAACCATACACAGAAATTACTGGCCAAACATTGTAAAAATATCAAAGCTCTATGGAACTTTTTTAAATGTCAGAATTTTGTCTGCTCTAAAGAGAAGAAAATAAAATTTAAAAGGGTCATGAAAGCAGTTCTTTGGAGGCCAAACTGTAACAGACTGCAGCTCCATTAGTATATATTTAGAAGTTATATTTATATATATCAATTCATATATTTATATATTTATATTTAATTTTATGAATCCCCAATAGC
This sequence comes from Phaethornis superciliosus, assembly GCA_023637945.1. NCBI lineage: Eukaryota > Metazoa > Chordata > Aves > Apodiformes > Trochilidae > Phaethornis > Phaethornis superciliosus. The sequence continues at coordinate 35,025,683 of JAJQWJ010000007.1, forward strand.
ACTAAAACTGATGCATTTACCTATTTTTAAAATACTGCAACAAATGACAAAAACTAGAACAGCAATTTCAGCTCAGTGGTATTTTTTTCTTGATTTTTTTTTTTCACATTTTGGTGTACAGAAAATAAATAAATAAATAAATAAATATATAGCTAAGTGTGGTCAAGGTGTCCCAAAGCTGTTCTTTGTGTCTTTGTGCAAACCAAAACGGCACAGTTGTTCAATATTTAGGGAATTTGCTATTAGGGTTTATTGAAGTTGTTCACATACTTTCTGATCTTTAGCAATGGTTGTAATTCTTCATTCAGAAGAGGGAAGAGATTACTTGTCAGCAGTAATCTCTGACACAGATAATGCCATATAAATATTAGGGGCTTATAAGCATGGACAAGGATTAGGAGCAAAGAGTAAGAACAGAAAGAAAACTGAACAGAACCAAGATTAAGCAATGGGACGGGCATAGTAAAAAAAAAAAAAAATCAAGGTCTGTGGCTCAGCTTGTCTTCCTACAGTATGATAAATATTTTTTTCTTGAGTAGAATAAATAGGGTTTAGACTTGTTGGAAAGCTGCAAGATAGAGAAGTACAGAAATATTATTTGAGATGTGATCATCCTATCAACTGTCATCCATGACACAGGAGAAATACAAGAGAGACTCAGAGAATTACCTAAGGTTAGAAGTTCTCTGCTCCAACCTTCTGCACAAATCCCACCCAGCTGGACCAGGTTGTTCAGGGCCCAGCCCAGTCAAGTTGTGAGTGTCATGGAGGCTAAGGATGAACATTTCACACTTGGACACTAAGGGGGTGACAGCCCTTGCTGCCAGCACCTTGCAGGAGGGACAAGAAGGTGAAAAACATGGGAGTAAAGAGAGCAGAAGTGAAACAGGGTAATTGCCAGGTTCCTCAAACTGTAACTTCCACCTATTTCTGAATAATTTCTGAGCAAAATCCCTCAGTTATCTAGCATCCATATTTAGTAAGACTACAATTCTCACCTTTACTTAGAATTTAATTTTCTTTCCAGTCCAGGTACATTCTGGTTCAACAACACTCACAATAGCTTAATCTCTAAGATGCTGTATCTATACCTCAACATGAGGATGATTAAACCAATCTCTGACTTTTCCCTCAATTTACAGTTGAATGTTTAACATTAATATTTCTGCTGAAGATGCCCTGGGAAACCTACAACCAAGATGACCAGGGTTTTCAGTGAGGTGTTCTTTAACTCTTATTCCCCCAACACATGGAAAGGCAACACCTTCCACAACACAAGCCTGCAGTGAAACTATGCACAACAGAAGAAAAGCAGGTAAAACTACTCCAAAACAAATACATCCCAGAAAGTCAGAGCTTTCCTGGCTTTGAGTCCTCCCTGCTGCTGCTTTTCTTTGCCACCATTTCAGCCAAAAGAATGTCTAACCTAATTCAGTACTTGTGGGATTATTCAATTTTGTAACATATTCACCCCTGACAAATGATTTCAACAATATCTTAAGCGCTTTAGGTCAGCAAAAAAAAAAAAACAACTAAAAAATCAGATAGTGATTACTCTGCATTTTAATACCAGAAGGGAGACTCTGGACCCGATGAAGTAAAAGGCAAAGCTCCCTTTGACTTCAAGAAAGACAGAGTTTGACCCTAAACATTTTATTTCTAAATTCACATCTTCAATTCCCTGAAATCCTTTACCATTAAATATAAGAACTTATGCAGTTATAATTTCTAACAACATAATTCTCAACAAATGAAACGGTGATGATTTAAAAAATCCTCAGAAAAATGGTAATGAACTACAATACATATTTTAAAGTGCAGAGGAAAATAACTTGTGCATTATTTTGTGCAAGATATGAAAACAGGGATTAATTGATAATTCATAAAAAAAAAAAAAAAAAGTAATTTGCTCTATAATTAAACATCATGAGTCTGTAAATCTGCTACCACCAAGGTAACAGACACACTTTTGGAGCACTAAGAGTCATGTTGATAACAACTGCCAGAAATTTAGAAATTGTTGACTTAAGTTCCGCTTCCGCAGCAGTTCAAAAGAACAAATTACACTGTGGGGAAAAACATTAGGCTTCTGAGAATTGCAAGGTTTTTAAGGTTCTTTGGGATCCTAAAGGATTGGTCATGATTATTAGTGCTTACTTAAAACAGCTCCACTCTCAAGTCCTTATTTAGAAAATGCAAATTTCATATGTAGCTCCAAACAATCCAGTATTTCTTTTTGCTAAATAGAAATGAAAGTGGATGTTTGCAAACTGGTATCACACCTTAAATCATCTTGTCTTTTATTTTCTTTTTTTCCTTTTTTTTTTTTTTTTAATTATAACTACTACCAGGATCCTGTAACATATAATTTCCTGTTCAGTGGAAATACTTCTAATCAGGATATATAGGATGGATGTCCCCTTTAAACAGGCTGTTTTGTAACATACGCAATGCAGAAGGGAGTGCTATCATAACACTTCAATAGTTAAGTGACTTTATGAGAAAAATACTTCCAAATGTTTCCTAAAACCTTCCAAACCGCACCAAAGAACATTATCGTAATATTATGTTTCCCTATGGCCTCCAATATTTCAGCTTGCTATTCTCGAAATGATACTTGGATGAAAAATAGAAGTTTATGTAATGTATAAATTGTTCCTAGAAGAAAAGTTGCCTTTCAAATGACTCTGTATAGATGTCAGGTATTTTACATTCTCAATGGCCTTCCTGTATTAATTGAACAAATAGCACGGCAGTGCTTTGGGCTGCATGTGGATAGCCTGTGTTTTCAAACTGAACAGTCACTGTCTGATCTTACTTTCAGCAAATACCAAAAACAATAACTGTCCAAACCGATTACGTATCGAGTTTCCCTTAATAGATATCCCTATTTCTTGCCCAGTATACCTAATCCATATAAAGTGTATACCATATATCAATAACATATTCCAGTGACTCCACCATCAAAGAGTTCGTTTATAGGAGGCTTTCATTTGACTCGGGGTTGTAATGTTCTGTGCAAGCATAAGCAAACCATTTCAGGGATTTTGCCAGCAAGCTGCTTTTTGGCAGATTATTGGCAGTACATGTTGGCAACAAACTAGTGCAACTAAGCCCTTCTTATAACTTACAGGTAAATAATGATTTTCATAAATTTATGTAAAATGTTCCACTTGCTGACATCTGGTTTTGATAACTCACTCGACTGTGCAAATGCAAACTTCTGTGTGTTTCTCAGGAAAACACATATTTCACCTTAATTATTTAACACTTTCTCAGGTACCCCCAGAAAGAAATGAGCAACGAGGACAACTTTCACTTGAAGGTTTCACTGAAGAAAGCTTTAGCTGAAAAAGCTAGAGAAATTTATTTTAAAAGAATAATCGTACACACACAAAAATCTAAACCACGTTTTGTCATCAGTACAACATCCACTCAGAAGGCAAAACCAGATTCCAACTGGATGGTCCAGTCAACTGCCTCTGTCCCTGAGGACCATAGAGTAACGCAGAGACTCTGACCTCCATTTGAAAATGTGTTACTACACCAGATTTATGAGTGCTTTTTTTGCATTTCAACTGAAGTTTAAATGCATCTGCATTTGTATCTCAGCCAGGCACTGTGGTTTAGAGGAAACTCTGAGGTTTAATCCCAGTTTTGCCAGTGGGGCAGTGTCTCATTGTCCAAAACCAGAAAGTCTCTCTCCAGCTCTAGAACTAGAATAGCAGCAGCACTCTGCCCTAAAAACGTTATTACTACTAGCAGGAGTATCATAAGTGTAAAAAAAAAAATAACCAAACCTTGGACTACCATTTTCTGGTATAAATAACAGTGACACTGATGCTGATTTAAGATTTGCCTTTCAGCATCCAGGTACCAGAAAGCCATGTGAGAACATCACAGGAGCTCCTCAGGGAGCCTGTGCTGTAAAACTTCTGAAGAACACACATGGGCTATCATGAAGCTACCCATGATCTTAAAGAGTGTAAACCAATAAGAGGAATATACGACTTTGTTGGATAAAAGGAGAAAACAGGATCAAACCATGCTGTTACCCTTTCAGGCAATGAGCTGGTAATTACCAGCATGGTGACATATCTGCAACAGGACAACAGAAAGGATGTGGACTCCATAAGCAGTCGCAGACATGTGAATACCTTGAGCTCTTGATGCTTTGATCATCTTGAACATTTCTGCACTAAATATATTATTTTTTAAAAAAATTAAAACTATTAATTAATAAAAAAAAAATTAACTGTAAACCTTGGAAATAAAGAGCTTGACCATGACTATTCAGCCCAGTGCTTTGCTTCTGCCACTCCAGTCCAAATGCTGGTCATATAGATACACCTGAAAAGATGATGGGAAGCATTACTCTCAGTAGGGTTTTTTGAGGTTTCTACTGAAATAGGTCAAAAAAGGAGAAAGACAGGCCAGCAGATAAGAATTTAAAGAAAAAGTACTAAAACAAAAGAAAAGCTTTTACTGATACCAAGGAAAATTTTCTTCAGCTCTTCCCTTCAATTGTGTCCAAGCCACCACTTCTCAGGACACCACTTCCCCATGCTCTATCTGGGGACACTTACTGCCCCAGGGTCCTCCTGTCTTTCAACACAAAGTTCTGGGACAAACACCTTCACCCTGTTGAACATGATACCAGAATTAGGGGAAGTCATATACTTTAAAAGTGGACATCCACATGTCTATTCTGCTTGTGGGACCCCCCCAAGCTTCTATTAAATTAAATGGGGGCCTGTAATGAGTAGGGAACAAGCATCAGATTTTACTTGGCCCAGTTCAGCCTAGAATTCTCTTGCTGATTTTGAGTGTTTATTCATTTATGGAGTCAGCAGGTTAGGATTTTGTAAGGCTTGGCCACATGGTTAAAACCCAGTGAATTCCTGTTGAGATCTATTGGATGTGCTGGCAAAACTTGCTGTTGCTATAGTGGACTTGCTTTTAATTTCATCTGTTTCAAGGATTCAGTATCCTTCCAGCATGTAAGAAACCTAAGGGCATATATTTGTATTGTTTAAAGGCAGGAAATTCTGTGAGCTGAAATAAGAACATATCCCTTTTGCCTTCATAGACTTTTGTTATTTTTCTCTTCCTTTTGGGGTTTTGGAAACAAAACCAGTGAAAGCTGAAAGTTGGAACAATAGCAAATTACTTTCAAGGAAAAAAAAGTACTAAGCATAGTTTTATAGCTTTATTCATTCACTTTGTATATATGTAAATTTGATTTATCTAGGCATCAGAAAATACTGTTTGCAGCAGGGCCTTAGACTGCAAAAAGATTATACTGGTCTTGTCATAAAAGACTGAGGACTCGGCTGTTTTACTTTATTATTATTCCTTTACTACCTTGTATTAACTTGTACCCCACTGACTTCATAACAGAGCCGATTTGTTTCATGCTAACCACAGAACTAGGGCAATCACATTTTTATTGTAAGGCAAAAAACTACAGAAATTTGTACCTCTTTTATTCTATCTCCTTGTCCAAAGAGTACACATCCCTACTTTTTAGTTGATGCAAAAGGTAGGTGGGAATTCTGGGACTGCAGACATGTGAGACCAGAGCTGGTGAAGGATGAACGGGGAATATATTCTGCTAAAATAGAGGAGTTGGACAGATACTGTCTTTCAGACAACTACAGCAGCAAACTTTCTTCCAGCAGTTTGGTACTAATTAGCAGAAGGACTAGAGGCAGAGTGGCTGCATTAGCACAGAGACCTGATCTCAACAGGATACATTAATCCCATGTCCATGCTGCTCTCGGTGCTCAAATTAGCTCGGTTACAGCAAAGTATCTTTATTGCACATAATGAATTATTCTATACTACTTTATAAGGGTAGGGTTATAGGTTACAACCACAGTTATGGCTCTCTGGAATACTCCTGCTTCACTACAGACTACTGAGATGCAACTAAGTCTGCAACAAAGCTTGCTAGCACCTCAACTGCAGCCATTTCAGCAAGCACTGACCCAGCAGTGTTCCTTCCACGCAGTGCAGAACAAGCTGCCTGTTGCCATCTAATAAGCTTAATAGCTAAATATAAATTACAGTGGGATGCAAAGCTTGAGAGAGACATCTGACACCCAAGATACTGCTTGGCTACTAGATCTCTCCTAGGTAATGTTTCTTCATACTTGCTAATCCCTCTTCCTGGACAGCAGCAATTATGACATTGGTGAACCCCTGGACTTCAGTTTATTTGCTTTCATTTGGCACAGCACTTCAGGCCCATCTCATCGACTCTTGGAGGTTATGACAACTGAAGCTGGGATCACAAGGAGACACCATCAATCATCCCAATAAACCCAGCTCAGCTGTTTCCATGCAGTCAAAGGAGGAGAATCTTAACAAGTGATTTGAAAGGGAACAAAGAAGCGGCTTCACTTGAAGTGCTCGCAAGAATGACTTCCAAAGAAACACTCCTGACCATCAACCCCAGGGAATAAAGAGCTGAAAGGTACTCATGTTCAATGGTGGAATATCTGTCTTGTAGATCTCCACATAAAAGCAAGGGGGATCCATAACTTCCAGCAGTAATACCTCTACAGAGGTGGATTATGAATAGAAAGGCTTGGTTGCCACTCAAATGCCAGGGGTGCATCACCATCCTGATGGAAAAAGAGAGGATACAGCACCTCTGACAGCCATAATTACCTCAACTATTCTTGAGATCACATAACAATACATTCACTCTTATTCAGACTACCCTAATTTAACATTTCTGCTCAAGTGGCCAAGAAGAACTAACGTTACATTTTGAAATGTGATAGCATGCAACTGTTTAAATCATATATGCAACAGTATGCAAAACTGACCATAAGTCACCAGTTTAAAGATCTTGCTTACCTTCTGAAAATGTAGTTAAAGACTCTTGCAGGAAAAAAAATTACAACTGAGTTCATGAACTACACAAAAAATTGGCTATGACACCATTTATTAAAAGTTATGTTAAACTAGACGGTCCTACTAAAAGGAGCAGATGCACTGATTGGTAAGTTGTAGCTGCAGACAGATTTTTTTGTGCCAAGATCAAAAGAACAAGGTGTTCATATAAATGGCATTTTATTTTGATCCTATTATTCTATATGAGCTAAAGGAGAGATCAAAGGAAAAAGTACCCAGGTTTCACTATTAACACTTAACATAGCTCCAGTCAGAAAATCCTTTCCAGATTGTGAGTGCAATTTATAGCCCAGCACATTTTTGTTGTTCTGGCTAATATACCTGTAGGCACAGTTTTGATTCCTTGACCACCTTTTCCATTGTGGAAAATTGTTTCTGATATATATAATTTCAGTAAAGTTTCATTTTTATGACAGTAAGCCCCCCCTGTCTCCCTCCTGACATCGTAGCTTTGGGGACCACACTGTTTTGGGTTATACCCACTATCCCAAAGGGACAGAGCTGCCCTGAAGTAGGGACAATATATTCCAGACTGCATCCAGCAGTTGGTAAATTCAATACTGTCAGAGTCAAGCACTAAAGTCTGGTTCAGCCCCTGCCAGTGGCGGTTCCACTGGAAGCAAAGCATACCAGCTCCAACCCAGTATGTAAACAAACCTAATGGGCCTTTAAAGAGATATATAAAAGGTTCCTCCTGATAGCTGGCAAGGAGAAGTGTGCTTTAATATGTTGTACTGCTTATTATGACATTATCCAGGGCTACTACTATTAATTAATGGTTCTATTGCTTCTCTTAGAACCCAGTGATATTGCATAAAGAAGAAATAATAATATACTTACTGTATTTGTTACAGAGCCAAAGCAGGCTAACAAATTGTAATATTCGTGTTTTCTTTGAATGTAAGTTTCCCATTGATGATTTAGCAATTTAGGGCAGCAATTGGACCATTTTACTTCCAGTGAATTTCTTTGACACACTTAAGACTGGAGAAATCAGCTAGTAAACAGGTATAGCTTATCAGACAACCTTTAGGGAAAGCAGCCATTTAGAATTCATAAAGAGAAAAAAAAAAGTGCATATGTCCCATTTCCCTGCCTTGCCTTCCCTACCCCTCCCCACTTGCTATGAAAGCCCTCGTGTTACAAAGTCATTCCAAAGTTTCTTGTAAATGCCAAAAATTGGGTACCAATCCCACATGAGTTGGCTCAGCTCTGGCCCACCATCTTGAACGTATTCATGTCATCCAGCTCACTTCCAGGAGGGGTTTCTGGGTCTCGTTTTAGGGTTGAAAATATATTTTGTTACTATTATTTAACTATTCTCTAATAAGAGCAGACTGCTCATGAGGGGATGGCAAACCATGACTGTGAACTTGCACAGTCAATGCTGAACACATGCAGGTGAGTCAATGCTACAATTATGGGTTAAACGAGACAAAACATTTCATGCACAGTCAGAATATGTTCATATTACACACAGCAGCCAGCTGGCTATAAATCCAAGAAGTAAGCAGGAAAGCTTTGGAGTTTAAATGGATGAATACAGATATAATGGAAGAACAGTGGTTTGTCGCCATGTGAATGGCTTTTAACTGAAAAGAGTGGATTGCTTTTGCTGGGTTTTTCCACAAGAGAAACCGTGGTGAGATGGAAAAAAAAAAAGATTAAGTATGATGATTGGGACATTCTGTATATTTATATTTTCTATTTTGTTTTGAAACAGAGAAGTCTGTTTCAAACAGTCTGTTTCAGCGTGTCTGAACAATTACACCGTGGCTTTACATACAGGTGTTCTTAGTGAATAGGGACACAAGTTCTTTAATAATACCTCTGCAGCTGATGATCCATGAACAGGATTACACTGTTAATTTATTTCAGATTCAAATTACCATGAGCTGAGCTATGAGAAGCTCATGAACCATTTTTCTTGCCATATTCTCAGCTCTGTGTAGGCTTTAGCCTTCTCTGCTCTCTCTATAACCCTCTAAACCTATGGCATGGGATCCCATCTGGCCACAAAACCACCAACCAGACCACCTTGATGCTGCTAAATCTGCATCTTCCTGGCAAGGCACAAAGGAAGAGAGAGGCATTTCTGGTTCTCTTTCTGTTAAATAATGATGACAAGCAGAACCTTCTGGAATTTAAACCTAAGAACTGTCCTAATTGTTTGTCATAAATGGATGATCCTGAATGACTTCCTAGGAGTCTAATTACCCCACTTGAACATTTGGGATCTTACCAAGACAAACACTTGCCCTCTCCACTCCACCTAAGGCAGCTGTAATTCCCTCTTGAATCCAAAAGCAGATTTTGGGTTCTTACCACCTCAGTATCAGCTAAACAGTAAAGACATAAAGCAACCTCACATTCATAAATGATGTTTACATTTATTTATATGTAATCCATATTATATATGTCTGTATATATATATGTACAAATTAATTTTTACAAAATGTCTTTGATGTTTAAAAGTGGCTGCGGGCTCATAGTTTTCATGTACTCAATGTTAACAGAATCAGATGGGAACTGTAGGAAGACTGATAACAATTTTGCTCCCCAAAACCTTTCTCCTGTGTCTCTGAGCTGACTGAATGGGAACTGAGAGGGAAAAGAACAAAGATTTGTTGTTCTTTACAGTCACGCAATGAAAGTGTAGGTTAAGTACAGGAAGTATTTGCAGATTTCAGATATTTTGTGGACCTTTGTTGCTTTTCCTTGCATTCAGATCTAATCTCAGCCCCAGCACAGAGCTGGACTTTCATGTTCTGCAGCCCTTCACTAATAAAAAACCCAACCTACACTGACACTTAGGGCAAAGTGGACTCAAGTCACAAATTTTAACTTCAGCTTTTGTAGGCATTTATTCATGCCAATGCATTAAGAGGGGAAAAAAAAAAACAAACACCTTTACTACTAAGAGAAGCCTTAAAATCATACTGCTGAATAAATTAATAAAAATATTTCATCTATATTTATAGCAGAACATGTCTACAGACCAAAAAGATACAGCTACAACTTTTAGAAGAAGTTTAGACAGACAATTTGATGTCCCACATAAATAAGTCAGTCAGGTGATTTTTAAGCCCATGGATATAAAAACACTGAATGTTTCTTTTATAAAAATTTCTGATACCAAATATGTATAAACCTCCAATTCACTCAAGTCAGAATGATTAACTTCTAGAATATTTTTAGAAAGTCCTTCAAAAAGAAGGGTAGAATTTTGAACTACAATTTTCAACAAGCAACTAAATGTGTTTGGTTCTTTAGCTTCAATCAAGAATCAATTTTGGATTTTTTTCTGAAGTCAGAATTCTTAAAATAAGCCATTTTTTCAATAGAGCCAATTTCTGAGGAAAAAAATCCCCTCCAGAATTTGAATGTAATCAGCTCTTCTAATATAACTGGCTCTGATTTGGACGTAGGGTTCATGATCATATATAGAAGGAGGGCTGTATATCTAATTCAAGAGGTGTTCTACCACTATTGATGTGAATAAGCATAAACACCTCAACATTGTTTTAATTTCATTATGTTGCTCTATCACTCTTGGTTCTCAGAAATATTTTTTAGCAACATCAGTATTTCATCTTGCATATCTTTTATTATCTCTATAACTGAGACCCATTTTCTCCTTTCCTCTCCAAATCAAGTATTTCCTTACTGCAGGAAAGCATCCTAGTTTTATCACAAAATCATATTTTATTATGCCTTTCCTGTGCACACAAAAAGGCACTGCCTTGGTCATGTGAAATGCTGAGCACTTTACTACCACAGTGACTAAAAAAGGGTTTGGTCACGTTGCAGGAGAAGGGTTTATAGCAGAAAGGGCTTCTCAAATATCAAATTTGTCCATCAGCAATATTTGGCATTGCAAATAGTTCTGAATATGAATAGGAAAATATCTGATTGTCAGATATTCAGAAGCATTATATGCCAAAAGAGCATTTGGGAACTTTCCAACTCTCACGAGAGTAGTCAGCTAATTCTTGATGGTTCATCTGCACCTTTGGGTGCTTTCTCCAAGCACATTTCTCCTTATCCTGTTTATTGTCCTTTGTGAAGAAAACAAGAGATGAAATTCTCATCAGAAAGTGAGAAAAAAACAAACCTCTCAGTACCTTGGATTTTGGTAAACAGTGAGATCATAGGAAATCTCAGCTTCTACGTATGAATTAGAGGAGAAAAATGGGGCTGAGAAAAGAGTCATGGACTCTGTTCATCAATATGTGCCTTTTATTTAAACTAGACTGTTAACTGAAAACCAGTTTTCAGAATCTCTTAGGAGGCAATCACCTTAAAATTAATCAAAGAGCTGGTTTGCTGTTGTTTTCTTAATGGGGAATGTGCTCCTTTGGACCTACAAAAAATTGCTCAATCCCAAAACAGTGGGAGGAGATAGATGTGCAAGTGGACCTGGAAGATATCAGGACCACTGGGTGGTGATGAGGGCAAGTGACAGCCAACAGGACCTATCAATGAAGAAAAGACTTAGTATTAACCTGACCTATTTAAGCAGGATCATGTGCTTGAGATCACCACAAGAGGTTTCCAACTGCTTGTTTCTTCATTTGCCTATGGCTTTCCCTGCTTGTTATTTCTACTAAAGTAATCTCCATGAGGTACATGGTGCAAAATCTTCATTAACAACTTAGTTTTGGTTTGGTTTGGCTTTCTATATGCCTCTCCTTAAAATAATCCTCAACTTACTTGTTCAGTGCCTGGCAATGACTCACTAAAAAAATTAATCTCATAACAGCAACATGGGGACAGATATAAAAGGTGAAAATTGGCAATTATTTTGCCTTCAAACAGCGTGAAGACATCTTCAAACAGCACACAGAGGAGAGGTCTGTATTTGTCTACAGATGTGCTTCCTTAACATTTTAAAATCAGTTTATTTCAGCAAGAATGACCATTTTAAATTCCTCAGTGTCTTCAAGGACCTCATTTCACAAATTCGTATAAAAGGCAGAAAAGTATATATAAATATTTAAAAAGCAGCCAGGAATATGTGCAAGAGGTTTTGTAGAAATAGTGCAATTAGATAAAAAATATCAAGCATTCAAATTTCTTCTGACATTTGGTCTGAGTCAATTCTGAATTTGCACCTATGAACAATAAAAAAACCCAAAAAAACAAAACCCCCCAAAATGGTTCTGAATGAGACTGATTATTTCCTTTGCAATATTTTACCACAGAGCAGTTATTTTCTCCCTCCACCAGATCTGACAGCTGTTCAAAAGTGCTGGTTTTGCTGCACACTAAACTAGAAATATGATCTGTACTTGGAAACTCCTCTCAGAAATATTTTCCTCTGTCAATTCTCAGTAACTGCGTTCAATAACAAGCGTGACTATTGAACTTTTAAAGTATCAATGTTCAGTCATCTTCCAGAGTTTACATATCACAGCTGCAGGGAATAAAGATGGTGCAAGACTGCGATCTCTCCCCATTGCTTAGATGCTTTTCATAACCTTTCATGATATTTAATTGGCACTGCTTTCCTCTCCTTCATTTCCAAATGGATGAATCACAGACTCGGTTTTCCAGGAACCAACCACTTCAGATATTCTCTGCCCTTCCGTCAACTCTTCCTCAGCCGCCGCCAGCCCTTTGCTTGACCCCACCTTTCAGAAATGTTCAAGGGGAAAGGCTCAGCTAAAATGCATATTTATGCCTTCTGAGAAGAGAATGACAACACCTAAAACCTAAGAAATTAGGACAGCAGGCTTGCCAGACTGTCCCACAGCCACTGCAATGTCTTCACAGGATAGAGTGGAGAAGAGTCACAGTTGCAGAAGACCAGATTTCTTCACTTTCTTAGTCAATAATACTACAATGTGTAGTCTAGTACTCCAGGTACTTTCTGGTACTTCCAAGTACTCTCTTGCACTCTAGGTACTCTCTAGCACTTTCAAGGCCAGGCTGAGCAGCCTTGTCTAGATGATACTAAATGGAATAAATGATCATTCTATGGTGCCTTCCAATCTAAGCCACTCTATGATGATTCTACTCTTGAGTTATACACAGGACATTAATCCTAGATGAATGTAAAACTTGAACAAAAAAGTTTGCGTTAGGCACTCTTCGGTATAATTCTTCATTAATTTTAAGTTATGACTTGAAAATGAAAAAAAAACAAAAAAAAAAAAAACAAAAAAACCAAAACCTAGATCAGCAACCCAGCAGTTCTCTGAAAAAAGAAAAATGTTCTCAGTTGGTCAATCTGCTCCAACAGGCACACTTGGACTTCTTTCCCACAACTCTTCTGTGATGCTCACAGATCACCTCCCACCTTCAACATACAGACACAAGAAGTCTCACCACTGCTGAGGTCAGTTTGATCACTCACATTCATCTAGGTTTTCTACATACATTTAACTACCATCTTGAAAAGTATCTCACTGCATTTCTGGACACACATTTCCACCAACAGCCTTTAATCCAGGCCATGCTAAGCTAAATACTTCGTCAGATATGACCCTATGAAAGAAGAAATGCATCCTATAAAGCATTTAAATCTCTAAGATCTTGTTAGCTGTACAAAGTTAATTCCAGGCACACATTTCAATTTTGTGAACCTCTGAGGCCCTGCAAAACCAAGCAGTAGATCCATGAGCCTACACCATGAGCCACCAGATGTGATCATTGCTTAATTCTGCTACATGTGCATCAGGTGGTCACAGGCAGTGAGCTTCTATGAATAAATTTTGGGGACAAACAATAGCTTACAAGAGAAGTAGAAAAAGGCATCTTAAGAACAGGCCCACATCTCAGATGACATAAAGCATCTTACAGAGAAAAACAAAGTGTAGGAAGGTCAGTCATAAATTCTACTGTCGCTCCAGCAGAAATATAGGAAAGAGTCATATGATCCCAGGTGCTGACTGAAGGTCACATGAGGACATGGAAGCAACAGATGACCAAGGTGGCTATTTCAAAAGGTCTTCAGTTCTCTAATGCTAAATTTATACTCAGATGCTTGGAGTGAAAAGTGTAACAACCAAGTACCTTAATTCACATCATCAGGGGAAAAAAAAATTAATGAATGGAAATACGGTGTCTGAGGCTTAACATGAACATAAAATTTTCTCAATCAGCCACATGAATTAAAAAGACTGAAGTTACACCCAAGAAAAATGCAGATGATGCTCAAACCAGGAGAAAACCACCTTGGAATACTCTGCCAAAATTCCCTGATCTCCTTCTTCCAGCAGCACCTTCCCTCAAGCCATGGATGGATGAAATGATCTTAAAGGGCTTTTCCAACCTAAATGGTTCTATGATTCACCCGTCCAACCTGTGAGAGTAGAACCCTTCCAGAACACACACTGGTAAGACATTATTAGACCACATAAGATTCAAAGAAGGCTTTATATCAAACAGTTACCTAGGAGAACAGCCCATCTTCTCCACTGATACCCAAGTCATACACATCATTAATTGCTTCCAGATAAACTGCTACATTACAAACCATCTTGGTGGGAAAAAATAAAAAATTTTACTAAATAACTGCAATGCAAACGGTTTGCTACCAACTGGCCCTCCTAGGACCATCAAATATCAGAGTCACACCAATTCTGTAATCCTGATCCATCAACAACTTGCTGACCACCTCCCATAACTAATGGCTAGTGGACTGGTCTTACCTAATGGGAACCACTACTCTCACCATGACTATCCTTCAGAAAATGTAGAACTCTCATTCAGAAAATGTAGAAGGTCGGAGATTTTAAAATTTGTGTGTATATATATATATATAAACACATAAACACACCTATCATGTGTATATATACATGTACGTCCATGGGAAATTTTCTGAGCAGGAAACCATGAAATGACTTCCAGTACCTGTGAACAACTGGCAAACTAACATTCTCAGCTCCTAATGAAAAATTGTCTCTTTAACTGCTTTTTAAGGGAGATTTAAATTTTTATTTATTTATTTATTTATTGCACATTAAGGTCATTAAAAAAAAACAGCTGCTTCACTGATCTGGAAGAGATTTTCATGGAGATGTGGCAAAACACCATGAATGCAGCTACGTAAAACAAGCTACAAGGAAAAGGATTACTCTCTGCTTTCTGCAATTATTCAAGAGCAGAAAATAACAGGGTGGTGATTACTAAGCTTTTTTCAGCTCAGTTCTGCCACAAATGGCAGAGGCAACTCCTGGCTGTGTATTGTTTTGGTGTGACATTAGTGCCACCATGAAGGACCTCTTGCCTAATGGTCAAAATGGACACAAGAAACCTCACAGTCCCAGCTCTCCTATTTAGCAGGTATTGCTGGTTTCAGAAGTCCCCTGACTTCTCTGTTATTTTGCCCCATTGCCAAGTGCTGTGGTACTTGATCTGCTTCTGTGGCTTCCTGATTTTACTGTAGCACAACCAACAGCAACAATAAAAAATGTTTTTACAGAGCAACACATCACAGGTTTTTCTCAAAAAAAAAAAAAAAAATTCTCCTAGGTACAGTGTTTACAGAGAAAATGCTTTTTAAGCTTCTGGGAATACAGTCTTTACCTCAAGACTGTTCCAGAACTATTTGCCTTTCGTTATCCATTACAATTCAGAACCTGTGTCTAACTTGGAAATTTAGTACATTTACTCTGAGTTTTATGGTATACTAAATGGTTTCATTACTTTTTACAGGAAGTAATGCAGAATTATTTGTAGTTTCAGTAATGGAACCAGTACGCCAATGATCTTCCATTTCTGAAGTTCCCTAGTTATCCTGAGACAATAAAAATACATCAAGACAGCAGCAAGAAAGTGGACAGTTCTCTACAGCATCTCAACAATAAACAGCAGAACTGTGATACTTCACCAGAATGTTCAAAACCTAAATTGAATGGCAGCATGATTGCAGTGGTTCCAGTTATGTTAATCTGGCTGAATTCATGGTTCATTGATGCTGCAATTATGCTGCAAGCATGCTATCTTATCCTCCTGCAGCCTGCTGAGTCCGCGACTATTATTTTTCATGTGGAAAAGAAAAAAAAAAAAAAAGAAAAAGAAAAGACGTAATATGTTGGAGTCACATTTCTACCTGCACAGGGTTGCAAAGATGCAATTAGACAACAGAATTTTGAGACTTCCTTCTTTTTCCGATTTAAGAGGAAAAAGATCTCACCAAGATCATTGACCATTATAAAGCATCCATTTCTTTGCCAATTTACATACTCACTATGCAACTTATGAGCCTTATTAGCCCCTATCAGCTGTGGGGTAAGTAAAGGAGGTGAAGACTTTTGCCCAAAGTGCAAGTTTCACTACCTCTTCAGTGGAAAAAGAACCTAAATATCTCCCACCTTCGTTTAATGACATCTTCTGATTGGCCATTGTGGATAGGATGTGCACACCACCCAAATGCAAAACCTTCTGCTGTGAAGGCTTAAGGGGAAGGTTTGTTTTCAGGGTTTTCCTTCACCCAGGGCTCCAGCCCACCAGTAGGAAGGAGATCTGCAGGGACTCATCCAACTGTGTAGAGGTTCTGCCACGGTGTCAGGAACTTGGGTGTCTCAGATCTTCAGCAGATGACAATTACATCCAACTAAATCAAACAAATAATGACTTTGATCTGAGAAAACCAAACCATCCACGATTCATTCAGCTGATGAATAAATTTATTTTCTAAACAAAGGCCTACTTAGATCTATATGGTTTTACTGGAGAACTTCATTTATTTTATCTGCATTTACCTCAGTAACTATTGCCAAGTGTTCAAGTTATTCCGGCCACTTAAAAATACATTAAATACACCTACAGACATTCATGTGACAGATATTAAAGTTTAAATTATATCTGTACATAAATTTTGCTATCCAGAATTTTAACAAACGATACCATTGCTAGATTTAGTAACAAAAACTGAATGCAGTTCTTAATTCCACAATGTCAGACTTGATACATATGACTGTTCCCTTCTTCTCCAAGAATTTTTTCCTAAGTGCAGCCTTTGTTGCCTGTTTCTTGGCAATAACAGGTTAAGAAAGCATTCAAAGGAATGAATAAATAAACCACTAAAGCAGAATATTTCAACCCCACAAGGGTTTCAGTGAGGCTTTCTGGGCACTAAAGAAGGGTGACTGAGCACAGGGCTCTCCAGTATCTGAGAGAAGACCCAAGGAGAGCTGAATATGTTGGCCTGCAATCAGGAGATGCTTTAATATGGCAGCAGATCCTTCTCTAAATGGATACAGTGTACTTGCCCTTCTCCAGAAGTTTTCAGCTTTCCAGGTTTTACTGGGTTGAGGAAGCAGGGATAGAGGAAGATGATTTTTCAAGGAAGCAGTCAGTCTGGTTTGTTTTTAAAGAACCTCTCTATTTAAAAGCCAGACCTCTTCCCAATGATTTTATGCTGAAAAAAACATTGTGGAATCAGGTGGCTAAACAGAAGCTAGGTGACTGCATACCTTCAAAGAATTTAAAGCCTGATTTCCAGATTCACGATTGACTTAAGCACTTAGAAGTTCAAGTCCCATTAGAAACCAATGGTGCTGAAGCACTTAAATTTTTTAAAAAGAATTTAAGCAGATCTTGAAAAAAATATGATACCAGCCACTTCAAAGCTGGCTCTCCAAACTCTGGGGTGATTGAGTTTCCATAATACAATTATGGTTGTAATGGAGCTAGATTGAAAGCTGGGCTCAGCTTTCAATCAATCTCCCCAAAATAGTTGCAGATGATGTGTATTTTAGCTTTCTGATCCTCAGGTGACACGCGTATGAACAATATTAGCCAGAGATGCATTAGAAAGGGAAGGCAATACTCTAACTAGAAATAACCATCTTTTCCACAGATGAATGGACATCCATAACAATTTAATCTAACGAGACATCTAGCTTACATGCCCATTTAAAAAATGATAATGGCACTTGTCTGGCAGGTTTGTTCCTCGATGCTTCATTCAGTGACTATTCCAGTTCTTTTACTTTTTTTTCACTATTATCATCGTAGGTCTTTTCACAGATTAAATCTACCAGCACTTCTCACCCAAGCCACAGCTTCAATTAATCCCCAGTCTGAGTCCAACACAAGGAATTCATTCATTGACTGAGATTTGGAGCTAGTTTTAGAATGAGTTTTACAGTATTCCTAAAACAAGCAAACTAAACAAGTTTTTAAGCAGTCACTACATCAACAAAAATTTAAAAGCACATCAGGAGTAATAGGAATCTTTACCAGGCACTAAATAATACCGGTTTGAGAAAGAATTTGTACTTTATGTGAGAACATGACTATATATGATAGATAATCAGCCCAGTGGATCTAGCTGGCAGTCTACACTGCCTACTTAAGCTAGAGCTTAAATACAACACAGAAAATGATGTCAAGTCCTCCAGACAGGAATGTCTGTGCTCCAAAAGTTTTATTACTCTCACTCAAAAGCATTAGCATGGACAGGAGGAAAAATGAAATATTAAATACACCATTAACGGGAAAATTATTTCAAATCAATGAAGCATGACAAGACACAAATATACTGTTTCTCAATTTCTTTTTTTTTTTTTTTTTATAATGCACACTGAGGAGACAGTAAGATAGTGAATGGCCAAGGTTCAAAGACAGGACACAAACTAGAAACAGCGTTAAGTCAAAAAGCTCCAAACTCTGAAGAAATTAGCGAAACCTACAGTTTGAATTCATTACTGACTTCACATCAACCTTTCCTTTTTTTGAAAGTAGGTATTGTTAAGTTCTAGTAACTTTACAGAATTAAGGTATTTCTTTAAAGCTAAGCTTGCCAAATCTGTTCCCAACCCAGACCCAGCACCTAGTTTCTTCTCTCTTGGAAGTGAAGCAGCAAAGTAATACTGTAAAACATAAACTGGGTATTTTCTTTACAATAAAAAGATGGTCTAATATCTAATGAACGCCTGCTGGTCAGCAACTGAAGACTTATGGAACATCATTAAAGCACTTTTACCAATTCCTCAGGTAGGCAAAACTCCCTTTTACAGTCCAGGGCAACAACTGATCCTTACAGGTACTCTGTAAGTGTTCAGAGAAAGTATGAACAGGACCACAAAGAAGAACTGGGCTTCTGTAATAAGAGACAGACTCAGAGGTGCTTTAAGAACCCAGTTCCTACAGCCCTCCTAACCACAAATACATGCTACGGTTTTATTAAGTTTAGTCTGACAAAGGATTTGGTCCAACAGACTTTATTGGTCAGACTATCAACATCCACTGACTTCAGTGTAGCAATCCTGACAGCACATCTTTACCTACAGCACATCTTTACCTACAGCACTCATTCTCCCTTGACAACCCCAAGAATGATTCCCCTATTACCTACACTGATTTATTGAAAAGGCTTTAAAACGTCTCGAGCTCCACAATCTAGACTGAAGGAAGACGGTCAATGGAGGTGATTACATCTGAAAACCATAGATCATCCATTACTGACAGCCTTTATATTTCTCACATGAAAAAAAAAAAAGCCCTTGTCTACATATGCAGACATAAGACATTTGAAATTTGTAAGGCTGAGGGTTTAAACCCTCACTTTATCAGCTCTACAGGCCCAATTTTGCAATCAACTAAACCTACAGTACATTTTCATCAAGTGCTGCAAATCAGCAAAATATTAAATGAATCTTGAAAAAATGATTATGAATCCACAGTTCTGTTTGACTGTATAATTCTATTTAAGATTAAAATTACTATCATAAAAAGGCCACTTTCTGAATGTAATTCCACAAAAACATCATCACAAAAGCTTTTACTGCTATTTATGTCAGAATGTATTTTAAACAGTTCTAATCATTTACCTTTGTGGACACTTAATTAAAATTACAAAACCAATTTTAATCTGTAGTCCAATTAATATGCAAATATATGCAAATGTGGTAAATCAAGGTGGTGATTAAGTTAAGGACACTCTATTTCATGTCTGCTTTAAGTGTGAAAACAAACAATCTTTTTTGTAATTGTACTGATGGATTGTGATGTTTATAGGGTTAGTATGGGGTACAAATGTTTATGCATCAACATTATGCCAAAACAAAGATTTTATACTCTGGAGTGATTTAGCATCCAGCATACATTCAGATGTAACAAAGTCATTTTGCAGTCATCTTGTGAATTAGAATAAGGTCAAAGCAAAGTTAAATTTCTATGTCATCCATTTGTATGGCTATTTAAAATTCAACAATCACTTTCTGATGTGTTAGGTAAGAGCCAAGAAGTCTCAAGAATGGCATATTATCACCCTTTATCATTTAGTGTTCATAATATACTGGTTTATCTTTGATACTATTACAGAAATAGTTCTCCCATTAAGGTGCAAAGATATTCATCCTTTTTAACCCTTTTTCCTCCACAAGTTTGGATTTTTAAAGCTGCAGGCAAAGGTTCATCCAGCAGTAAGTCTTTCTCTAACAGATAAGAAACCATTTTCACCAAGTATTGCTAAAGTTCCTATTTTTGCAGGCACTTTTTACCTCTTCTTTCCTCCCTGTTGCTGACTTGCTCAGATTGATGCTCCTTCCCATTTGCTTGTGGTAAAGCCTATGTGTTGCTCTTCAGAGGAACAAATCTGAATTTTTCAACTTAGGAAAACCACAGTCTTGGACTGCAGCAACGGATTTTCTCTGTCAATAAAATAATTAAATTGGAAAATGAAGTATTTCATTTTACAGCTTGAGAAGTACCTATGAGTTCAGTTTCCATTGCCTTCATATCCTTAGGAGCCACCAAATCAGACTGGTGCACACAGCTAGTGCAGAAGGACAGCATCCACCTCATGTCATAGTGTGATATCCAAATATAAAATCCCAACTGAATGACTCTCCATGGAGCTTTACTCGTGACTGATTAAATCTCCATCAACTACTACAAAAATTCATGTCAGGAGATATTTCAAAAAAGTTTCCTCTGTGTTGTTTTCACAAATATGCTTGATTTTATTTTAAGATTAGGTCCCAAATTGTTCATTAGATTAGGATGAGCTCCTATTACACTATTTTAACTCCAAATTCTTTATGCTTCTGCATTGTTACTGTCACCACAAGATGCAAGAATAGGAAATGCAGCTACACTCAGCAAAGCTGCTTTTAAAAAACACATTCTGGCTTGGCTGCATGAGTCTCCCAATGAACACAAGGTATCTGGAAATTATGTAAAATAATTTAGGCTTTTGAACAAGGAAAATGGACAGGAGGTATTTTTGCAATAACAGACCTTATAAACTTCTTTAATCTTAAAGATGATAATATGTTTCGGCTGCCCCCATCCAGACACACAAACAGCAGACCTGGGGATGTTAGAGCATGCTCATTTTCATTTCTTACACTATTCTATTGAGAATTATTGAGAAAGAAAAGGAAAATCTTTCCACTGACTTCTTCTTACACAATACTGATCTTCTCCCACTACTGAGAACAAGTCAGAGATGAAAATGAACATACTCTACCATCCCCTGGTCTGCTGTGTGTCTGGGTGGGAACAGCTGAAACATTTTATCATCTTTAGGATTAAAAAAAGCACAAAAAATATCAACAATTATCCCAAACCCCAAAACCACTTTCCAAGTTTCTGTTATGCATCAGAGGGCAACAGATATTGTAGTCCTTAGGGGGAAAAAAAGTGTAATTTTTTTTTTCCTGGCCTTTTTCAAGTTTTCTTGCATAGTTGAGATACAATCCCCCTATAAATTTTGACTGAGTGCCTTAAAAGAAGACCTTCACTTACCTATTATTTAATACTGATTTAATTTACTAGGTTTCTTAAGTTTCTGACCTCCTGTATTTTATGATGTATTTAAACCCCTTTGACTCTTATGAACCATTTAATTAAACAGATAATAACTGCACATTTGTCCTAGTTGCCATTCACCAAAATTAAGTTTCAACATTACTTCTGAAACTATTCTGCCTGCCTGTCACTCACCAGTCTTTCTTTCCAATTACTGGGGGGGGGGATGTCCTTGATTATGTCTATGAAATTGATGACATCAACACATGGCGTTGCAAAAACTGAGAAATAAATCTGCACTTTTTAAACTCTATGGATACTGTTTGATCGAGTCTGTATGACTAGAAGAAACCAGATCTTCAGATGATATAAACTGCTATACTTGAATTGAATGGAAATGCAACCCTTTAAGCGAGCTGAAGACCTGGTCCACCAACCATCAGGCATGGTTGATAAAACACACCATTTAGAAACACTGATTTCTTTACCTTCTTCTCCAGCCTGTGTTACAGGGAACAGATTACAGTCACAAGGAAAGGTCTCTGAGCTCTACAAGTGAGACAGAAAAACCTCTGTAATCAGCTCAATATTATACCATTATTTTGGTTATAAGATTTATGGCATAGTTGCCCCCCAACTCAGGGTAGGCATCTACTGGGTCCTTTGGCTTCATCAATAAAATGGACTCTCAACCAGAATCAGCTGCTTATTTTCTAGAATTAAGGCATCCATGTCATAGCTAAAACACTTTCATATGCTTAATGTACTTACTGCAGTTGTGCTCAAAAAGGCCTTTAAGTCTGTATTATAATTTTTCCATTTTCTGGGTATATTTTAAAAAGTTAATAGAAAAAAAATAAAAATAAAAATAAACCCTTGCTGGACACCGCAGTACCCATATACCATGAATTTTTATTTGAAGCCTAAATACATCTGTGACTTGAAACGAGAGTATTGATCATTAATGAATGGGAATGGTGATCAGAATATCATCTAATTAAAAGGTAGGCATGATGGGATATCCTGCTGGTTTTAAATGAGGAAATGCCATTCTGCCTGGCTTTGTGAACACCCCTTGTTTGAAGCTGTGCTGTTTGATCTCACAGAGGGTGTAATCCACAAGAGGACCAGAATATGTGCTGGCCCAAGACAACAGCCTTTTTTTGAGACTGACCAACCAGGATTCTGGTGTAGAAGCACCAAAATAGGTAAAAAATGTCTGAGGGTCTCTACTTTTAATAAACTTTTTTTGTTACAAGTCTCATGGAAGGTTCTAACTACCACAGACACTGCTGCCTTGTGACTGCTTGCAAGGGCCTGGAGTGATAGGATGAGGGGCAATGGCTTTAAATTAGAGAAGAGCAGATTTACATTGGATATTAGGAAAAAGTTCTTTACTATGAGGGTGGTGGAAAAATGGAAGAGGTTGCCCAGGGAGGTGGTTGAGACCTCATCCGTGGAGATGTTCAAGGTGAGGCTTGAGGAGGCTCTGAGCAACCTGATCTGGTTGAGGATGTCCATGCTGACTGCAGGGGGGTTGGACTGGATGAGGTTTAGTGTTCCCTTCTAACACAAATTATTCTATGATTCTGTGGTCATCTAGTTCCGACCGCCTGCATGGAAGATGAGGGATAATGGAGGGATTTCTTTCTTTTCACAGATTTTGCTGATAAAGCTGCCTCAACGATTACCTTTGGTACTGATTCAAACAGTATGGCTCAATTCTTCTGAATTATCTCAGAAGTGTATGTATTTTAGAACATTTTGGACTCTCTCCCACAAACTCTCAATAATGACGGTGGGAAAAGGCATTAAAAAAACCTGTAAGAGTGTCTCAGAAATTCAATTCTTGGCTTCTACTGCTCCAGTAATAGGTCCTGCTTGAGACATTAAAATCCTGATTATTAGTAAAGAACTGAGCAGACTGGGTTCCTCATGCTCAAGTGTGTGTGTGCAGACAGGCATGCATGAGCACATCCATGTAAAGGACTTCTCCTCAGCTTTTCATGGCAAAACAGCCACTGACAAATACTTTTAACTACTTGGAAATGCAGTTGCATCATTCAGTCCCTTGGGGCTTGAGAACTTTGCTCATCGTCTCTCTGGGGCACTACACAGTAATCTCTGAAAAACTGCTCACTAGATTAGCTCTGAGGATCTTGCTGATGATAAAAGGTACCGAGGATCTTTATGAGGCTTGCTGAAAACCAGCATGTCCCAGACACACATGAGAAGTCCATCACCCTGTAAGGGGTGGTCAGGAACAGAAAGCAGACAGCAGAATTGTAAATCTTAAAGGTGGAAAACCCCACAACCATGTCTTTTCATAGTCATGTTCAAATGCTCTTGGTTTCCATCGCAAGCCAAGCTCTTATTTCCTACATCCCAAATCTGCATTGCTGTCTCCTGGTATATGTGAGGATCTCTCAGGACCCGTGCCCACCAAAATCCACAATTCCAAGGACTTGACTCTCAGTCAATTCAAATGCTTCTCTCCATTCTCAGCCAGAAGAACTCAGTGTTATCTGCAGCATCTCTGCACCCTTGGTGTAAGGCTGGTGAAGACAGAGGTTACAACAAATTCTGGCAGAGAAAGAGCTCACCAGCAGGAAGGTAGAGAGAAATGCTGCAGGCTGTCACAATACTTTTATAGTTTCTTCAATTAATGCTCCAAAATACACAGAATTTAACTATTGTATGATGTGAATTAGAGATGAAGTACCTCAACTCAACCTTCTAACCAGTGCAATACTCCACCCCAGCATATTTTTCTACACATTTAATAGTAGATTTATGTAATACTCTACATACTTAAAGAGACTTCAAAAACTTCAGAAAAATGATGTTGCTTATCCTGTTTCTACTGTCACATGCCACAGTAATATTTTGACAAATACAAGAATATTGTAGAAAGATGAATAAAAGCAATGATCTACAAAATGGTCTTGTTTATGAGAACATCCACATACAACCCTCATTCTTTTGGCTGAGAAAAGGCCACAGATCGGTCAAGATCAAGAAAATTACCCTCATTTTGACAGCAGAGTTATATGCAGATGACTGAAGTTTGACTGTTTGATTTTTCCTGTATTAAAAAATAGACCTCACTACAGCAAAGTTTCTACATATTGTGCCCCAGA
The DNA here is from genome assembly GCA_023637945.1 of Phaethornis superciliosus. Classification (NCBI taxonomy): domain Eukaryota; kingdom Metazoa; phylum Chordata; class Aves; order Apodiformes; family Trochilidae; genus Phaethornis; species Phaethornis superciliosus. Next base: position 35,050,456 of record JAJQWJ010000007.1, read on the forward strand.
ATAAAGAACTTGATGGCTATGAAAAGACAGGCAAAGAAGAGAAGACAGATGACACAGCTTCTTACTGCACAGAAAATGAGTGAGCACCTAAAAAGCACCGTGTTGATTTATTATTATGCACATAGACAGGACTCCAAGAGAGCATGTAGATATTACCTCGAGCATGATTCATTAATAGGTTAAGTCCTGTTGCTAAAATTGTTTGTGTATTTCACCTCTTTACAATCAAGTGAACAATGTGCTGTTCAAGGACCAAATTAGAAGCGCACAGGTTCTAATCTAGGACAATTCTCAATGAGCATATTTAAACTTAACATGAACCTGGATGCAAATTACAAGAAGGCAGGGAATAAGATGACAACAGAAAAGGTTGTCATGGGAGCCCTGATGAATAGGAACTGCTCCAAGAGGATACAGCCTCACCTTCCCACTTAAATAATCAGATACAAAAGAAACAATAAAATTAAGTCAGGAAGAGCCATGACAGCAACCACTTCACAGAAAATTCCATATGTATATTTTGTGAACACTGAAATACACAAGATAAGTTCAGCAAGACCAAACATTCCTTTTAACACTGTCCATTGCAATTCTAATGTTACTCTGAGCATTAGACCCTTTATGGTAAAGATGCTGGGTTTGGTTTTCTTCATCAAAACACAAAAAAAGATGTGTATCTTTTGTCTACATGCTGATATTCAAAAACATGTAAAACATGAGAGGGAACAGAGGGGGTTACACTGGGCATCAGCTCTCTACATCTCAGCTGGCTTCCTGATCCTCGGTGCCTGCACGCAGAAAACCAACTTCAAGTTTACTTGTTGGTGTTCAGTCACAGCACCAACACTGCCTCTGGAATTAGATACCTGCAGACTGTTGTTGTAAGAAATAAAGCAATTTACTGGAAGGACTTCAGCCACCAAACAAACCTGACTTTAACCAACACATCCATTAACACTCCTAAGTGCAACAACATTGTGTAAGCAAGCCTGTATTACAATCTCCTTGAGGATCCTCCAGGATCTCCTAACACTGAGCATTCATTTCAAAATATTTCCAAATATTCCTTTTCAGCAGCTCCTCTTATCCTCCAGTTTCCCACCGCCACAGCTCCAGAATGATGTGCTGACAGAGATCCCTCTGCACGCCCATGCACTGCATGGATACCATACATTATGGTGGAAACCCTAAGATTCCCTACATCTCTGCTGATATTTACACCTGTATTAACTTCATACTTTTAAAAATAAGGGAGGTGCAGCTCCTCAGCCCCCTGACAGCCACTAAACCATAGAAAAGGAATGGGTGCACTCTAAATCTTGATAACAAAATAACAAACCCTTGCCAATAATTTATTCCATCACACAGCAGCACTACTTTTACTCTTGGTAATAAATTTTACTCATCTGTGCTACCTTATGCCATTCAGAAGAATGGGATTTAAAAATAATATTTAAACAACGTGGAGGATAACAACTAAAAGGTGCCCACAAGAGACTTATTTAGATGCTTACTAAATATATTTACCTAAGTCAATGACGCTGTTTTATTTGGCAATTCTATATTTTAAAGCTATTGTCTCAATTAGGCCAAGAAGGAGGCTAGGGCTTATGGCTGCAAGTCTCTGCCTGCATTCATTTATTGTTCAGTTCACAGTCTCTGAATACAACACAATCCTCCAACGGAGTCAGCTTTCATAATTCAGCAGTACAAAGTCTGCAAACACATGTAACCTAGATCCATATTTCACAGTGACAGCATATGATAGCAGAATGTGAAGTATTAATGCTAGTGTCACTACAGTCCTACACTCTACTGCACTTTAAGAGAAAGCAGCTGCTGAGATGAAATGTGTGCCAACTGTCTGAAGACAGAAACATAAGAAACATTCCTTCTGTTACAAAGGGAGAGACACACACAAACAGACTTTCTTTTAGTCTCAACAAGCACAAAGTTTCTTACTTTCGCCTTTTATATTTCTCTTTCAAAACCGCTCGTGCGCCGGGGGAAGACTTAGAATCATAGAATCATAGAATGGGCTGGGTTGGAAAGGACCTCAGAGCTCATCAAGTCCAACCCTTGATCCACTCCCCCTGTGGTTCCCAGCCCATGGCACTGAGTGCCACATCCAGGCTCTTCTGAAATATCTCCAGGGACGGAGAATCCACTACTTCCCTGGGCAGCCCATTCCAATGTCTGATCACCCTCTCCGGGAAGAAATTCTTTCTAATATCCAACCTAAACCTCCCCTGGCACAACTTAAGTCCATGCCCTCTTGTCTTGCTGATAGTTGCCTGGGAAAAAAGACCAACCCTCCCTGGCTCCAGCCTCCTTTCAGGGAATTGTAGAGAGCGATGAGGTCTCCCCTGAGCCTCCTCTTCTCCAGGCTGAACACCCCCAGCTCCCTCAGCCTCTCCTCACAGGACTTGTGCTGGATCCCTTCACCAGCCTGGTTGCCCTCCTTTGGACCTGCTCCAGGACCTCAATCTCCTTCCTGAACTGAGGGGCCCAGAACTGGACACAGGACTCACGGTACTTGGGGGAAGCGACAGCCTGGTCCACCAAGGAGCAAAGGGAGGAGAGAGTGATGCATTGGTACAGGAAGCTGCTGGAATGATGATACCAACCCAGCATGGTTCTCCAAAATCAGTGATACCTACAGAAAAAAAAAAAAAAAAAAAGCAGTTCCCACCAAATATCACACACTTGTTTTGGTTGGAAAAGACTTAAGATCATCAAGCCCAACCATTGACCCAGCACTGCCAAGGCCACCAGTAAACCAGGTCCCTCAGCACCACATCTAGACAGTTTTTAAAACCCTCCAGGGATGGGGACTCAAAACATATGAAACATGAGATAGCATCACCCAGCATGCTGGTAGAAATTTTTAGCACTTTCCAGGAATACTGCTGAAGCTTTGCAATAGCCAAAGCAATGAAATACTCTGTCCCTGCCTGCAAATATTTTCATCCTCACCCATCCTTGTGCAGGATGTGGTGTGCACCTGATACTGAGAGTTTACTTCATTAGACTGAGAGACAAGCTATATAACTGCAAATTGAATTAACAAGGGACACTTTTTTTTAATCTATTGCCTATATAAAGATTGGTGGAGAACCTCCCCTTCTTGATTTGTGTCTAGTCCAGGAGCAACTGTACAGAATGATCTCCCACGTACTTTACCACCACCTTTTAAGCACAGACTACACGAAGAGAGTGACATAATTTGAAATGTTTGGCTGTAATTCACTTAAAAACTAGTACAACCTCATTGACCTCCTTATCAAACAATTTATTGTGCATTTACAGACTGGACAATGAAATAGAGGAGGGAAGGTATTAGTGGTGACACTATTTGGCAAGCTCATAGCACAGTTCATTCAAAAGGCAATTTTAAAATTGAATGAAGAGGTTTGACTAGGCAATAAAAACAGCCACAATGCCAGTGAACAGTACTTAGGAGGAAAGCCTCTAATTATCCTATTTATAAATCAACAGCAATTTTACTGATGACTTCTTCTCAAACTTGATTAAAATAACTTCAAAAATTAAAAAATAATCAGATCATATTTATATTATTAAATTACAATTTTAAAGTATTATTGATTCTCTCCATAAATGAAAATGATAAAAACTTGAGGACAAGAATGAGGCAACATTTTTTAAGAGAAACATTTGTACAACACTCGGCAACATAATTATAGTGCTGCCCTTGGGGAAGGGGATTTTATTTTATAATGAGAATGTTTACACTGTTATGGGGTTCAATCTATCTGGGAGGGAAGGTTAAACTTCTTTCCATTAAAGACAGCCTTATAATGAAAAGCTCTGAAAGGAGAATGGAGTCTAATATAGTAGATGTAATGGCCTATTAAATGATTCACACACACAAAATGAATCAAATTCATTGTATCTTACTGCTCTTTTATGACAAAATTGTTGAAAAAATAAAACTATTGTCAAGATAATTGCATATTACATATACTGTATTACTGTAACTACTATTCTTATTGGGTGACCCAGAGTCTACATTTTAGGTGCCTTAATAGGACATTACATTTTAAATACTTTATAGTATTGGAATGTTGTACAAAAATCCCACTTTCACTCTGAAAGCAGAAATCAATTTAGACTTAAAGTCCTGCTGCAATTCTGCATCATTCTTTTTCAATTAAGTTTTTGCATACATTCTTTATGATGTCATTTCTACATTCCTGCAACAGATGTTTGTTTATATCCCAATTTACTAAGCTGCTGCTGTACTAGTTCCTGCTATTTTAAACCTAACCTCTACAACTAGCTAGTGCTTCCAACACCTAGCACTATAAATGTTTTCTTAAACCTCCCCCCCTCAATCTATTGCTAGAAATCACCACCCCTGGTCATTACAGGGTAATGGACATTGCTTTTAAAGGGGCTTGAGTGTATTAAAAAAGAAAAAATTAAAGACAGTAGATGTGCAATATATTCCTGTATAAGCAGATTTAAAACAGGTAACTTTGGGGGTTTGAATGAAAGATTAATAATGGTGTTCCCTTTGTCAAGACCTGAATTTATATGAAATCTGCAATGCAATAATTTGGCTTACTACCACAGCTATGTAATAATAATAATAATAATAATAATAATAATAATAATAATAATAATAATAATAATAGTTCAATAATGAGCCAGTCTTGCAAGCATACATACACATTCAGGAAGTCCATATGACTGTACAAAGTCACACACAGAACTGTCCATACCTACACAAGTACACTTACATTAAACATCATAAACCTTGGATTATAATCTTTTCTGGGTGTTAATGTTGCATAATACTGGCTGTATTATTTTTATGTGCTGGACAGTATTAGTAATACAGGATGATGGCTATTTCAAGTACTTCTATCAACTCAGTGAAATACTCCATCAGAAGTGGCCAGAGTTCCCTTCTCTGGACAAAACCTGGGACATCATAAACAGTTAAAACGTCAGATTTCAGAAGGTACTAAGATAAGTCTAGAGAAGCCTTTGCAATTATATCAAAAAATTCAAAGTACCTACTAATCTCAAATCATTTTAACTGAGTTGCATTTTAAAAAAAAACCAAACACACACACACAAAAGCAGAATTTCTAAAGTCTCTTGCTGGTATATAGACTACACAAGGGAGTACAACTTTGGAAAATTAGGTCTTTATATTTTAATGAATAAAACCAGGGGCTAAAAGGGCTTACTTAATAATTTGAAGGCTCTCACAATTTTTTCTGAGCTTTAAGGGAAGTTTAATACAAGCACCCAAGCAGGGGTGGTGCATGAGAAGCCACAAAAACATTGCTGCTTCCATCCAACTTCTTAGCACAATCTGCTCAGTTAGGGTGAAAAGTCCAACATTTTTTTCATCTACAACTGGCTAAATGTTTTAAACACATTTGACTCCTAGGCTACCTATGCTTAAGGGATATTTTAAATGTAATTTAAATCTAGTCTAAACTATGACACTTTGTTTCACAGCATAAAACTATTTCCTAAAGATTTTAGCATGGAAAATTGAGGTAAGAACAATCCATTCAAACCTATTTTCTTTAGGAAAGTAAGGTGGGGCATTTAGAACTTTTATGCCTCTTACTAGAATTCAAAATAACAGAAACAAAACCTGAAGTGAGATTAGCTTCTCCTGCAGCCCAGCCCCTCCTCCAGAAGAGAAGCCCTAGTTCCTAAGCACCACTCAATTTCTGTTAAACATGATTGCAAAAAACTAAATTCATCTTTTACATCTCATGGAGGTGTTCAGTACTAGAGAGTGAAAAATTAGAAGAGAAAAAAATCAGCAAGAGGAAAAGTTGAAAAATAAATAGCAATTCATTTACCTTGCTTATAGATAGGATATATTGTTGAGGATAAACATGAAGACTATTTTTGATTAAGATTAATACAGTAAACACACAGAATTATGTGACACATAAGGAGATGGAGAAATTACAAAGGTATAAGGCAGAAAACATAAATGAAAAATAGTAAAGGTTACTGAGGCCAAAATTAGGTTATTTTCCAAAGGTGCAGCAGTAGAGATAAGGGGAGGGAAGCCTAAAAGGCAGCTCTGTGGTTAGAGAACAGGCAATAGAGAAATTAGACCATGAAATACCACTCAGGAACCATTTCTAGTGGTGATCACAGGCAGACAAGGTAGGTTTTACTGAAAGGATGCTCTGAATAGTTTCATGTTGCAGGACTGTAAGTCTTGCTCAACGTTAACTACACTGTTTGGAATAAAATAATGCTAGTAATATGCACTATCCAGCAGATGCTTTTCAATTCACTCATTTATTCCTGCACATATATGGAATGAACATTCATTCAACAACCCCTAACAGTGAAGGTGCATCAAATAAACTATTTATTTTTTCCTATCCCTGGTATCCATTTCCAGAACCTGCCTTCTTCTCTCTTTATTAAGACTTATCACCCATAGTTCAGGTATAATTATTACTGCTTGGAAATAATACTGACACACCATACTATTTTAATGGTTGCCCATAGTGGAATTAATGAGGATGAGCTGCACATCCTCCCTCATCATTGCATCTGAGTATCTGTACTTACCTACCAACTGCTCCAGGGTTTGATTTTCAATCATATCACTCCAGTTTCCCCATGAAAAGGTTTAAAGTGTAAGTATCAGAGCTTGGACCTCTGCAGACTAATAAAGTGCTCAAGTCAAATTTCATATATCCAAACAAAGCACCTTCCTCCTGGCACAGCATCCTCCCAATCAACAGGCACTTTCCAAATTTCAAGTTAACAAATGCTTTCCAAACTCCTTTTTTTTTTTTTTCCCTCAGAAAAAACCCATTTGTTGTCTTTATAGTAGGTCCTTTAAAAGCGAGTCCTAACTGATGGATTACAGCATGTTTCTACCTTTTCAATCTGAATTTCATAAGAATAAAATAAACCACAAATGAAAGTGCTTGTACCAGCCACGTTGAACCTTTCTTCTTCTATTAGCATATCAGTCTGCAATCATAACTAGATCAATAGCAAAGATATCTGCTTAAAAGAGCACCATGCTTTCTTTTGTCAGAAATTCATTACTTTTTATTAGGGTCATTGCTTGAAAACTTCAAAACACCATATGGACCTAATTGTGGTTTATTTTGGCAAAAAGGAAGACACTGTAGAACAATTGAGGCATTACATTCTACAATTCCATTACTTTCATCCCTCTCCGTTTTATTACTGTGTCATTAAAGGCAACTTGAGTGAGCGAAGAATTATAGTGTCATGTGTACAGGCTAGTAGATTAATAACAAAACACACTCAAGTTTAAAGGTATCTAACAGCTGTTTTCATTATTTTGTGTAAATACGCTTGAAGCATATCTATCTGATTAGTGGATAGAGTGCTCTTCTCTGTCACATGCCATGGGCACTGCTATGTGCAAGTAATCAAAGTGCTCAGAAAATGAGTTTACATTGTTCACTGCTGAAATACACAAATGTCAGAAAGTGACTGTGCATCAAAGCTTAGGCAAATCATCTGCTGCAAACAAACAGGCTCCAATGCACACTGCAGCTCTAAACCTTCCTCTGCAGCGCAATGGCTGAGCAGGACTTATTGCTGGCCCAAATGAAGTGATGCTCACAGAATAATAAGGCACTAACATATAGATGGGCCAGGAAGTTCTGCCTCCAGTAGCTCTAAAAAGAGCTCAGATGCTTGCTGAGACAAAGACAGTTTGAATGTCAGAAATACCGGGCAACCTTGTGGATAGCATACAAGTTTTTGCTAGGAAAGAAGAAAAAAAAAAAAAAAAAAAAAAAAAGACAGACTTGTTACCTGCTATGCCCCTTTTAAGAAATTATTTTTAATATTTGATTGTTTTAATTTTTTAGGTTGTTTTTGGGGGGGTTTTTTGTTTGGTTTTTTTTGTTTGTTTGTTTGTTTTTTTGTTTTTTTGTGACAAGGTTACCAGAAATACTGACATGTAATCCCTCCTTTTATTGGCAACAAAAAGGCTGAGTTTGCAGCACTGTAAAAGGGTTAAATCCTCTCGTTTGCACACACAGTCACATAATCCAAGACTGGTAATTCAAAATCAGATGGCAGATAGCATGAATGAACTCTGAAGCCAAAAGACCTGCGATGAAGTTTGATAGAGGACATAAAATTTCAGTCACTGGAAGGAATTGCTGCAGAAAAAGTTCTTTCTGTGATTCATTTACTTCTAGTGCAGATTGAGGCAATTTTAGTATTAAACTACTCTACACAATGATGAAAATGAAAAAGCCATACAGACTCAAAGTTAGAAAGTTAAAATAAACTCATTCTGACTCCAATGAGCTCAACAGAAGAATTTTATCCAAATGCTTCAGTGAGCAAAAGTAAACTGAGGCAAAATGAAGAAAGACACTTATGAAGCTACTTATGAAGACTCAAAATTATGCCTGCAGATGGTTGTTGCTGAAGCTCATCTCACCTAACACCTTCCCCAAGCACTGAGGTTGTCAGCCCTTGGTACCACTTCAGTTTGTGTTGCCTTCTGAGGGATGCTCAGCCTGCCATAAAACACTAAAGTCCAAGAAGAAATTCCTTCCTGTGAAGGTGCTGAGCCCCTGGCCCAGGCTGCCCAGAGAAGCTGTGGCTGCTCCATCCCTGGAATTGTTCTTGGACAGGTTGGATGAGCAGCCTGGTCCAGTGGAAGGTGTTCATACCCATAGCAGGGGCCTTGGAACTAGATGATCTTTAATGTCTCTGCCATCCCAAACTATTCTATTCTATGAAGACTGATGTCTCAAGAACTTCAGAGTGTCAAAGGACTTGGAGAGACAGGACCAAACACACTGGCCATGATGTGGCTTTTTTCAAAAGCACTGAAATCTTCACCAGGCCCCTGTACATATTTTCTCCCTTCCCACCACAATAATGCTGATTAATCTACGTAATGAAAATTTCTCCTGATCCCAAATCCAGCGAGAGGTTGAAGAGCAAGAGAAACTTTGCAGGATGCTGCTCAGTCATAGAACTGTTCAATGAAACACAAGATAAACACTGTGCACAGTACACAGAACAGTCTGGTCTTCCATTCTGTCTTTTACAGATGCTGGAGATACATGCTCTCAGCTCTCAAGACTACAGTCTCAAGACTGAAGTCAGTATGTGTCCATGTGACCATAGTACATCTCCTTTCATCTTTATTTTTGAGATAACATCACAGCAAACATCTGCATCTGCCTGGCACTACTCCTGAATTGTTTAACCAGCCATTACAAGAATTTATCATACTCCTCCTACATTTCAATAGTGTTTCAACAGTCATTTCAAAACTAAATGCCTCTCGGAAAAAGAAAGAAAAAAAAAAAAAAAGGAAGAAAAAACAAACAAATAAAATGAAAAACCAAACCAAACACCCTTCCCTACATACCCTTTTTTTCATTTCCAGTGTGAGTACTTTAATAATGACCAATTTATACCTACTGGATGTTGTAGGGATTATCCTGGAACTTAAATAATTCCTCCTCTTTCATGGCATTTATCCTCTGACTGTATTTATAAAGATTAACGTATATCCCCTTCTCAACCTTTATTTTGCTAGGACAAGTGAACCATACTCCTTTAATCTGCTCTCATAATACAGATTCTCCTAATCACTCTAGCAGCAACTCTGTACCTGTTTGACACTAATATTTCTTGAACACAGGTAACCAGAACAACACACAATTTTCAGTCCTTCACACATACACACCAATCTGTACCTTTAAAAAATATCTTTTCTATTCTGTATGAGAACCATAGAAGGGGTTTTTTTGTTTGTTTGTTTGTTTTGGGGTTTTTTGTTGTTTTTTTTTTAGATTTGGGGCAGCTATACTGCTGCATGGTGCGTCTCCAGCAACAAGTGTTCTATGCATCTGCACCTTCTTCACATTCTGTATTCATCTTATATAGACTGATCCAACCTTTTGGCACACTAAAGTGACCAAGGGAAGCAAGATCTGCTTGCTTTTCTATTCAATATCTATGAGAACCATCAGCTGGAGATGAATGCTTAGAGGGTTTAGAGGAGAACATGGCTCTGAAATAGTTCTGGGGGGGGTTTTGAGAGGTAAAGTCATGGAAATGAAGACACGTGACCCCATCAAAGAGTAACCATAATGAGTATTTTGGAAGAGAGAGATAAAATCCACCCTGGAGACATTAAGTCAGAGTCCCTTCAGCTGGCACAGAACCAACAAAAAGACACCTGTGGGTTCTGGACAAAATGTTGACAGGGAGGGCAAGTGGAGAGATGAGGGCTCTGGTGTGATGGTGAGACATTACACACTTTTAGTCCCATGGCTGGTGGACATTAGGGAAAAAAGAAAAGAAAAGAAAGAGAAAAGAAAGAGAAAAGAAAGAGAAAAGAAAGAGAAAAGAAAGAGAAAAGAAAGAGAAAAGAAAGAGAAAAGAAAGAGAAAAGAAAGAGAAAAGAAAGAGAAAAGAAAGAGAAAAGAAAGAGAAAAGAAAGAGAAAAGAAAGAGAAAAGAAAGAGAAAAGAAAGAGAAAAGAAAGAGAAAGGAAAGAGAAAGGAAAGAGAAAAGAAAGAGAAAAGAAAGAGAAAAGAAAGAGAAAAGAGAGAGAAAAGAGAGAGAAAAGAGAGAGAAAAGAGCGAGAAAAGAGCGAGAAAAGAGCGAGAAAGGAAAAGAAAAGAAAAGAAAAGAAAAGAAAAGAAAAGAAAAGAAAAGAAAAGAAAAGAAAAGAAAAGAAAAGAAAAGAAAAGAAAGAGAAAAGAAAAGAAAAGAAAAGAAAAGAAAAGAAAAGAAAAGAAAAGAAAAGAAAAGAAAAGAAAAGAAAAGAAAAGAAAAGAAAAGAAAAGAAAAGAAAAGAAAAGAAAAGAAAAGAAAAGAAAAGGAGAAAAAGAAGAAAGAATGTGTTCTGCTGATGAGTCCCAAGATTATAAGGGAGCAGAGCATACATAGGGTAAACCAAAGATGAGCAAAATCTTTCATTTCCTTTTAGCCTGACCTGAGTTACAGGCTTAGGAATCACCTTACAGGAAATGTGCACAGTTTTAGGAGTCCACTCTACAACTAATCAGAGTTGTTTCAACCTAATACCTAACTCATTCTTCCTGGCTGTTGTTCCTTGCCTACAACATAGTTCGAAAATCAGACTGAATATACCAATATGTTGTTCTACAGTATCTGAATAGCCCTTGCTGCAAACACAGATTTCTCAACACAAAAAATGCCCCATCACTAAAAGAGGCAACAGAATGAAAAGATGTTTTCTCATCCATACTTGAGGGAAAGAAGCTGGGGAAGCATTAATAGGCTTGGATCTCCCAGAGCTCTAAAAGTAGCATCCCTACTACTTGGTGCTCACAAGCCCAAAACTCTGACAAGCCCTCATTACTATTTAGATGTGAGTCTTCAATAGTAAAGCTAAGAAGCTCATACCTTAAAAACACTTCTAATACATTTATGTTGGGATTTTCATATTTTGAACTGTATTCTACTTGAATTATTTAAAGGGAAGAAGAGGAAGATTATTTCAGCTGGGAGCCACAGCTGAGCAGGGGGAATGTCCAAAATATAAAATATTCAATATTTCTAGTTGGAAATGCAAAAGCAAAATAAAATAAAATAAAATAAAATAAAATACCTAAATAGATTAAATTACTTCTTGCACAACAAAGAAATTATCTGTGATTTGGCAAGATTAAAAATCATTTAACTTCATCCCATTTGATTACGTATAAATAAAACATCTGTATTAAATTGTTCTTAGACATTACATAAAGGTCATCTCCATAGAAATGGAGAGATATGTTTAAAGTTGCCTCTTCAAACTGCAATTTTATGTATTCCATCATGTAATTTTGTTCTCTTATTCTTTATTCTCTGAAATTCCTATAGAATATCTTAGTATCTTCTCTACTGACACTTCCATCTGACAGTACCTCTGACTTTAACTTAAATTGGCACACAACAGTGCTCAGAGGAGATCCACTTAAAGTTTTTGTTTCACATTTAAGAACAATTTGAAACCTATTCCACCACTCCTCTGAAAGGTTACTTTGAGATTCTGCTTGTTTGGGGTTGTTTCTGCCCCAAATTAATACTTTGCTCAAGGCGAAAAATGGCTTTTTCTACAGGTACTGCCATTTCCCCACGACTGGTAACAGATTCCTTTATTCTCCTACAAATGATTTCTGAAAACATTTTGTATTCTCAGTGAAAAATCTCTTAAAAAACTCTGATATCTCTCCCTCTTCCTTATCTTTGCTGCAATTTTTAGCACATCACCTACTTGCTTTTCCATTATATCACATCAACAAATGCCTGGAATATTTAAGCAATAAGGTTATGTCACTGCTTCATGTAGCAACTAAGAAATAATATGCACAACACGACTGCTTCCCTCTGTTACAATTCTGTAAGCATGAAATCGCTTTAAAGAAAAACAAAAAAACCCACCTCCACTTCTATGTAATATTCATGAATTTCATAATAAAAAAATATGGGATTGTTCAAACGTTGAAGGGCAGTATTTTGAAATGCAAAATTCAGCAGGGACCATCTTTCACACATGCAAAAGATTTAAGTCTGGGACTGACTTGGGCTGGGACTGAATTGGAGACATCGCACCCGGTGCTGGGTTTGGTGTGCCACCTCTTCCCACATGAAACTCAGGTCCAGATGACTGCAGTGAAAATGAAGGTATTTAGCACTTTGGAGGATCCTAGAATTAATCAATAGCCTTTTACACCTTTGAACAGAAAAAACAAAAAAGAACACAACAGAAAAAAAAAGTGTCTTGCAAAAATTTTAACCAACTGAATTTAAACTTCGTTGATTCTTATTACAACAACTTGATGCAAACTCTGGAAGTATTTCATTCCTGAATCAGCCTGTTCAGGGATGATATTTAACCTGATCCCAGCCTTGAGGAGAAAGACTCTGGTGGGCAAGGACAAGAGAAAGAAGAGATTGAGAACTGAGGCGGGAAGGCAGAAAAAGCCCAAAGAAGGGCTTGCGCTTATTATGCTAAAAAAAAGGTATTTTAAAACATTACATTGATGAAATACTTTGCTATTGTGGAAATTAAGGTAAAAATCTATTATTGTTTTTATTCTCAATAAATACAATTGAATTACTGTACTACAGATCAAGCAATCCCAGAAGAATTCAAAGTGCCATCCATACCAGCTCCTGATGAAGGTGTCATTTCCATCTCCTCTCCCATGACACCCCTCAACTTCAAATATCCATGCTTATTACAGCAAGGTAGTCTCTCCTCTTTACAAGTTGCAGAGAAATTATTATGCATGGGAGTGCATAATAATCCAGTCCAGTCGTGACTCTACCACTGACTTCCCACATGAATATGCACGAATCAATTAAACCTCTGAATGCATCAATTTCCTTCTCGAGTAGTAATGATAATAATAATAATAGCTGCCCATTGTATAGGGCACTGCATGTAATATTTTACTGCCTGCTAATGAAATGTGCTATTAATTATTAGAATGTGGTTTGTTTTTGAAAGCCAAGTACTGGCGTGTCTCAATTTCATATTCAAAGTGACACAACTTGAACATTTCAAAAAAAAAAAAAAAAAAAACAAAAACCCAAAACCAACTGACTATGGGAAAGAGCTTACAAGTATTATGGCAAATCCTACTTAAAAATCCAATGGCATTTAAATCAGCATGAGAACTTTTAGATCTTACCAGTTCTACTGGAGAGAAATTTGCAGCTAAGGGGTTAATCAGATGAGATGGGAGTGGTTATAGGCTCTGTGCCACAGGTTTTGCCCTTTGTGGCTTCTCACATCCCAGACTTGGAAAATATGAGCTGTGATACTGAGAAAGGTAAGAAGCCAGCACAGCCCCACAGTGATAAATGAGTTTGCATCATCTGTCATTAGAACTTCCTGCCAACAGGGTCATTCCCTATTAAATTACCACTTGTCAATGTTTAAAATACTGATTGATAAATGACTGTGCCAAAACTGATAACACGACAGCTTTTATTTTCTAATATTCTTGGTTACCACATTCTGCTACTTCAAGATACAGATATAGTACGTTTTTTTCTTCCAAGTTCTTTAGTGAAAGACAATTTAATCTAATGCAAAACTAACAGGTACTGTATAATGATTGGTCCTGATATACATTACATACTATTCTTCTTGCCAAAATAAACCTACTGGCGATTTAGCGATATGGGTAGATCCAAGTTTCACATTTCATCAAATGCTAGTAATCTGTTTTATCAATATAAACTGCATTTTAATGAAAAAATTCTTTTCTTCAGTACACTTCACTTCCAATGCCCCAGAGTATAATAATTCGTTCATGCTGTAGAACAAGAATGTTTTACAAGACCTTAACTCTCCAGAGAAATTTCTCTGTAAATACAAAATGCAAGTTTTATGGGAATGTGTTGTATGCAACATGAGCAGTACCCAACATAATAAAAAACTAGGTTGCACAGAGAATTCTGCTTAAGTATCCTTGTGAGCTATTGTGAGACTAAATGGTTATTATGATAGTGTTTAGTGGAATACCTATACGACAGATAAAAGACAGCCAGTAAAACTATTTCTGTCCCTGAATGGATAAAAACAAATCAGTTTTTTAGAAACTTCTGCAAAATGAATACATCTCAGCAGACTGCTCAGCCAGTGCTCTAGGAGGGTACTCTCAGTCTGCTGCTATCAGGGAGTTCTGGGGACAAATATTTTTATGATAAACCCAGAGCTTTCTGCCTGGAAGAGACCAGGCTGGAGCATTGGCTACTGCTCCACGATACAGAGAGAGAAAGGAACCTCCTGCATCATCCCTCAACCTTCCTCTCACAACCCACAATGCAGTTCTAGAGGCAGAATCACATTAAAAACAAAACCAAAAAAAAAACCCCAACCTGAATATGGATGCTTCATCCAACTACCCAAGCCCATAGATGTGTCTATCTGCACTTATTCCAGAGTAACCAGCCTGCAGCCAAAGGCTCCAGAACGAAAAGACCCCATTTTATAACTCTTTTAAACCACTACTGCAACTTTCTTCCCAATAGCTGCAGTGTCCCAGATCTTGAGAGCATCCCTCAAGCTTGTTGTGCAACCGTCCCAGTGTGCCACCATCAACCCTCACAACCTGCTTGCGGCAGGTGAAAGACATTCAGGGGAGTAATTTCCATCACCCAGTTCTTCAGCAGCAAGCCCCAAGGTAGGAGCAGTCTATTGGCATTTTCTAATTATGCTAACTACCCATAAACTGTGGGGGCAGGGAAGCTATGCCCACCAGAGAGAGCAGGGTGCACGATGGAGCTGCACGAGCCACCACCAAAGGCAGTAGCAAGCCTCACTACCAGAATCACTATCATTAGCATAGTACTCCACCTTAACTAATATATGCTATTTCATTGGATGGTTAATTAGCCAAAAAATGGCTCTGCTAAGGTATACTGCTTCCCATATACAAGCCAGTTCACTTGAGCTCACTTGGGTACCACTACTGAGCATCTCTCTGTGAGACGCAGCCACAGCCCCGTGCCCGTCCATATCCTTGGGCTCCTGTGGATTCAAAATCCTCCCTCCTTGTTGACATCTCTATTTTTCCAGCACAGCAAAGCTATTGTATAGTGTCAGGATTAGAGTGAAAGGGGAAGCCTCTGATTTATCTAAACAAAGGTCTGAAGTTCAGCCCTGTGAGCCTGGTCCAAGTGATGAAATTATTATTTTTTTCTTCCCCAAGCCAGGCTACTCCCCAACAGCAGTCATGTTTCTGTACAAGAGATACTGTCAGCATCTTTTAAAAACTTCTGCTTTAGTCAGGAACTCCCTTGGCTGTCCCTAAAGTATTCTCTAATTAGCAAATTCTGCCTCTCTTACACTACACCACTTAAAAAAACAAACAAACAAACAAACAAAAAGGTGGAAAACTGTACCAAGTTATAAAAGGAAATGAAGAAACAACAGTCAAAAATCTTTAATTCTACATCAAAATGTGTAACACGGATAATGCAAGATTCTCCCTAAGAAGTTTCACTTAAAATAAACTATTTTTATTTTCTTCTGCAACCCTCATCCACTAGAGGTATTTCTATACTATTTCACCTTAGTCCAATACATATTTGGAGTTTTCAGGAACATCACTTTATTCTTGCTTATAAACACATCACCCTTTTCTACCATATCATAACAATGAAGATATACCACAGTCAAGAGGAATACAGGAAGCAAAATCTGTATTACAAGCATATTATAAGCAAAATCTATCAAAATTTTTGTTGAAATTATTTTCAAATTGTACTGCTCTGCCAACTGCCATAGACAGTTTGGATGCAGATAGGCCAAGAGAATTCATACACAATATCAAATACCTTCCAGAGGTGTTCCAGCAGAGTCTGCTGGCACATGGACACATGAGGACCAAAGACAACATCAGGAGAAAGGAGCTGTTGGGTTTTTTCCTGGATCAGGGTTTGCCACTGCAAAAGTGGTAATAGATTATATCAAAATAGTGATGTTTTTATATTGCTTGTATCAGAAAAAAAAAAAAAAAAAAAGGATTTCATTTACATCAAAATAGGAAGTAATTTGAAATTTAGCCAGTTACAATTTAAGTGTGAATACCAGTGTATTTAATTCACTAGGTTGTAAAAAGCCCGTCTGATACACAGCACATATGGCACGTAAGATCAGCTGCTGGTCTCCATCCCTTGCAATCCCCAGGTACTGAACTTGGAGGGGGTTTTGTCTCCAAGAAATAGGTACTCTGAGATGTATTCTTCCAAAATATACTTCATCAGGATGTATAAAGAGGAAAATTCCAAGTCATAAATTAAGAGAGGACAAATATACCTGGAGTAGCTGTGGCACCACCGGCTGCAACATGGAAGCCAGTTGTTGTCAGAACCAGAAAACAGGAGGATTAGGTGAGTAAATTTCTTATTCTGCTAAATCCTCAAATCCTTTCATCTTTTCTCATTGTCAGATAAGGAGCACAGTCTGGTTTTCACTCTGGAAACACCAATATGCCCTTACAACAAATACGTATTAAGTAGAATTTTTATTAAAACCCATTGATAATTCCTCTCACAAGTAGAAAAGCAGTGATTAGATGCCCATCTGAAATATTTAAATACACATTACATCTAGATGTAACGGCACCTTCAATAGTTACCACAAGTATCTCCTGTGGTATCTATCATTACACCTTTACTCTGAAGTGATCATTTTACTATGCTGCTTGTGCCAGTTTGTGCATCCACCATTTACAGTAATTACATTAAAAGGTAGATATGCCACAGGATTAACTCATGTGACATGCTCCTTTATTACTTTGGTTTTGATCAAGGGTCAGATATATTTTATTTTGCCCTACGATTGAAATACTAATCTAAAATAATCTTAAAAAGATCACCATCAGCCGAATGAGGATGATTTCTTAGATTACCCCTCTCCTAAATCCAAATGAAGATTATGTTTAAGACACAAACTCACCCTGAGATGTTCACACACAAAATAAAAAAGGTCAACGAAAAAAATAAAAGAATCACGCTGGCTATTTTGCCTTTAGAATTTTTAAATATTTTCCCAACATCTCAGCAAAATTATGCATTTTAAAAAGACTGCAGGCACTGAAATGATTGTCAGTCATGCAAATAATCGCTTACTTACACTGTATGAGTTTGGTTTGGATAAAGCAAATTACCATTTGAAAATAACTTGAAAAACACTCTGGGCTAAGAGCTTGTTTTATAAATTTTAGCTTGGCCACAATTTTTCTTAACCTTTTTCTCCTCAATCTCCATTCAGTCACTATAGTAATACATCTGAAATTAAAAAACAGCATTCAATTGCCACAGGTGCATTCAACATTATTTAAACCATGATCTTTTGAAGAAAAAGTAAATATTGGCTGGAGCTGAATGTCAAAACCTGAAGAAGTTTAGAGCTATGCAGAATCATAACTTTCTTCTGCTTTTTTTTTCCCGCCCTCTGTATTGACACTGAGCTTTGTCTAGGAAAACCCAGACCTTACATCTAGATTTAGTTGTTGAATAACATACATATTGGATTAGAGCTAATATTAATCTGTCTCCCACTCTGCTGAGAAAGTTGTACAGTCAGGTTTTTTATAAACATTTTAATTTTGCCCATCGCTGATGAAAATGGTTTTTTGATACCATTTCAAGTGCAAAAACCACAATAAAAAAGTGAAAGGTGTCCTGATATGCAAGATGAGATTTAATACAAGAGCAGGACATTAAAAAGAGCACCCAGCAAAATGGGATCTTCCCCTTAACCAGTTGGATAGTAAAGTACCTACCTAATCATCTTCTGCTTTGGACAAACGATCACTGTCTGCATGACTTCAGACTCATTTGTCAGCTCTTGTTTGACCCCATTTGCCAGGGCTGACAAATCCAAAAGAGCCAATTTAATATATGAGACAGGCTTATCACAGCTTCATCTCCAAAAGCAGGGGCAATGTGACTTCCTAAGGTATGCCAAAAAATCCCACAAGACCCTCTTGAAATGGCTCTGTATGAAATATGCTGAACATTCACAGCATTCCCTTGCTCTTTAAAAATATGATCTCTAAGAAGCAACAGGAGATGCTCAGTGATACACAGGTACTGACCTCAGCTGCCAACCAGGAACACTGGAGGATTTTAACCTACTTGCCCAAAAAACAGGTTTAAAGCTTTTCCTTGAGACATTGATTTTTAAAGGATTTGCATTAGTGCTTTAGAAAGAATATAAAGTTTTCCAAGATCCTGAAATGCAAACCTGGCTGTGTGAATATCAACTGAGCACACACCCTCAGCTCCTGTACTCAAAATCTCTCTAGCCCAAACTTCTACCAATGTATATCTAGTCTTTGAAATAACTGTATGTACAAACTGTCATTACAGTGCCTCCCATCCTTATTTCAGAAAAAAAAAAAAAAGTAAAACAAAATGTACCCAGCATTGTGCTGGTTTTAAGAGCATAATCAAATATAATACAGAATCATACTCTATTTAGTGCAGGTCCCACTGAAGCAAAGTTCCTGTTCAGTGGGAGGAGAGTCCCTTATAAGAGGAAAAACAATTGTTCCAGGTTTAATCAAAAGTGAAAAGAATCCAGTGAATGTTCCCTTTGAGCCACATAACCCACCACTAATTTCAAGATGGGCTCTGCAAGGAGGGTAATAAAAAATGTCCTTCAGAGTAACTGCAGAAATCTGAAGTGCAACCCGGGCTGCAGGCAACAGCTGCAAGCCTGCACCCTGTGACTGGGATGCTCGGTGCCTACCTGGGAAGCAATAAAACAAGAGGCAAGGGAGAGAAGAGGGAATAAAATCCCACTGCAACACACCGAGGGAAATCTCGCTTCTTGTCTCCAGCCGGATGGCTTTTACCTTTCTCCACCATTCCTTCCTCCTCCTTGACCTCCCCCTGTCCAAATAGAGACAGGGCTGAGGAGCAGGCAGCTCCTCAAAGGCTAAAACAAGAGGGAAATCATGGAAACAAGTGGGAAATCACTCATCCTGAAGGATGCAAGTTTGGATGATGCGCAGGAAGGACAGGAGAGGCGGATCAGGCACCGCCCGCATAGCCTCTGATTATTGAAATACATTTATCAATTAGGGGATTTTGCATCTTCTCAAACTCTTTCATTAATGATGCTCTAGCTGATTAGTTCAAACGCCACCATAAATAGAGAGTTTTGACAGGCTGGAGGCAATTTATGACGTGGAAAAGGCACTGACCTGCTCACATCAGGAAACCTGACTGGAAAATAAAGAACTTGGCACTTGGGTCTGATTATTTTCTCCAAATCCTTAGGTCTGTGGTCAGGAATCAGCTTCATAAATTTCCCAATGGATGTAAGAAACGATTCCATATTAAAAGTAGAGTTGAACACCACGACATCAGCAACCAAACTGTAAAAGGTGGTTAAGATTAATGAGTGTGCTGCTACTGCAAAAGGAAATTTTTAAAATGCAATAAGAGTAGAATATATTTCTCATAAACAAAAGGTATAAGTGGAAGGCTAATTAAAATCAGCATCTTCTTCTGAATTAGGAGTAGCATATGTACCTTAAGTAGAAATGTTTTGATTTCTGTCTACCGGCTCCTTGAAATATTTTTTACAATTTTTCAACTATATAACAAATTATTATTAATCTAAAGGAACACATCTTATTATCTCTGTAGATTATTTTCCACGTGCTTATATGTTAAGCACAATATTAATGCCATTACCCTCTAAAAGTACTATAAACAAGTAAAGCCCACTTATGACTTTTGTTGCAGTAAAATTAGAAGAAAATGAAAATTCCTTAGAAAGAATCCTTCACACTGAAGGACAATTTACCTTTGTCCTTCAACTGACCAAGTGTGTCAGGCAGCAGAATACTAAAGAAGTAAAACGTTAATTTAACCCACACATACATAATCCTGATTAAAAGTATATTAATCCACTATATATAAAAAATACAAAGCACATGGTCCCCTCAAAAAAAAGTTTCAAAACATTTGGAATATTTATCCAATGTTTTGCTCCTTAGAACTGTGTTTTAAAATCAATCAAATCAATAATTTAAAGATGTAGTTAAGTGATAATATAGGCATTATTTCTCCACTTCTAGTCAGCCTGGAGAGAATGAGAAAGTATCAAAAAAACCTGAAATATCTGGAAGTTTATCCTGGAAGTGCTGACACAATCTTAGCTAAACTGGCACACACACAACACTAATGGAGGTAAGGAATGCTTTATGGCTGGTTGGTTTTCTCAATATGTTATATATTGTAATACAGACCCACGGGGTCATAAGATACATTGAGGACACACGTTCATAAGTCACCAGGCTGGTGAAAAGTATATTTGAGGTGAGAGGCTGTCATTCATCCTCACTGCATCTCACTGCTGTCTGGTCGAGAGAAGTGACACTGCTCACCAAAGCAGCAGGAGTCAGAAGGAAAAGTTTAAAAAAAAAAAAAAAAAAAAAGTATTTAGAGAGAGAAGTAATTTTTTTTCAAGCAGGCTGTGGGAACTGAAATGCTTTCTGGAATCCCACCCTCTTCCACACCTATGGTTTATAACCCAGTCTCATTTTTTCTACCCTTCATTTTTTGTACAAACACTCCAGTCATCTCTCCTACACTGATTTACAGAGACATGAGACAACGCAGGAGCCCAACATGTTTCTTGGCTGGTCTCTGACACATAACAAAGGCCCCAACACCATCATCTCTGCTTCTCTTGTGCAAAAGGTCTTACTGCCCAACTTGGTCCTACAGGTTCTGCATAAGACAGGCAGACAAGAAAGCTCCTGCCACCTTCACTGCTGAAGAGCCAAAAGGAATCTCAGCCATCAGCCAAAAATATTATTTTATTTCATTAACCCTAGAATCATTAGGGAGGAAAAAAAAAATCTCTTTCTTAGTGATTCTACTTGCTGCCATTTTTAAGATCTCCAAAACCCATCTGCAAAACTGGAAATTTCTAATAGATTTTGGAGGATGGCATTTCTTTGCAGATGACCACAATAACATACAAACAATACAGAGGAGATGGCTTCTGTCTGTTCCTAATAATTAGGTTTCTGAAGTGACAAAAAAGGAAGTTGAACATTTTATTATCATAACATGGACAAGCTATTGGAGGCTGAAGGACAAGGAATGGAGCACCTGTAGAAGTCGACTTTTTTTAAGATAAAAGATATTTTTATTAACTTAAAAATGCCTATTTTGAGAATATATATATAAATATCATCTTACAATAGATGTGTGAAAAGTAACTGCCATAATTAAGCAAAATGGGTACACAAAAATATTCCTTGTGCCAATATCAAAAATCACATCTTTTTGTTATAAAATCTGGAAATGGCTGCTTCTGTGCTCAAAAGATCTTTCATTAGATTCTTCCATCTCTAGAGCCCAGTGAGTGAAACATTGCAAATGCAACAGCAGAAACAGCTACAGAATGGTCAGAGTACACATAGATCATTAGCTCAGTATCAACTGGCTTATATTATAAAGATGCAAAAACTCATCTTGTACCTTAAAACCGCTAAATCCTTTCTCCTAATAAATCTCTTACTAAATTTGGGGGGGAGGGAAGGAGGGTGGGAGATCATGGGTATGAATTTATTTCAGTTTGAAACAACTGAGTTTTGCTGTTTCACTTTGGTCTGCACAAAGCTTTTCAGTGTTGCTGTTATTAACTTCCTTCATTAACTCACATTCGAGAAATACATTTGTTTTTAGCAACAATAAAGGACCGCAGCCTTTAAACCGTCTGGGTATTTTAGCACTGCACAGTCTCTGAATACTAGATGAAAGAAATATAAGGATTTATCTGGTATGTTTACTGCCCTCTCTTCACAAGAAAAGCACTGCAGTACATTTTAATTTCGGTTTATTTCCCTAAAACCCTGCATATGATTTCAGCTGGATGCTGTAAAAGCTACGGCCAAGCAAGAGCTGATTAGCTGCAGCTCTGCAAAGCATCCACGAAAGAAAAAAATCTTGCTTAGGGCCAAGGCACAGAGCAGAATCCCCAGTACTAAGAGGTACCCAGGACAGCATCGGTGGTGGACTTTATGCAAGAAATTGAGATGAGTTTGTAGAACAGATTTTTTCTGCCCCAGCACTTTTATCAGCCTCTCTTCAGGGCTCTGCTGGCACCTTGGTTTGCTACAGGGTCACCACTGCAACAGAGGAGTCCTCAGGCTTCTGATGCTGCATGGCTGTAGCCTGAAGGACACCTCAAATAACAGGGAGAGGCGCAAGAAACACCTACCATGAAAGAATCTGGTTGTATCCATACTGAAAATCCCTTTCCTGGCATTTCTGGATAGGATATACCAACTGGTTCTCGTGGAAGTAGAGGACCTTTTTCAATTTGGCAAGGTCAGGGCGGAGGGCAGAGAGTTCAGCCAGGTTAAGCACTGAGCTTGAGAAGAGGATCCTGGAAAACAAGGAGAGCAGTGTTTGCTGTTGGTGAGCATGCTCACAGGGGTCACCCCTTCCCCTTCTTTCCCCCCCCCCCCCACCTCCAAAATAAAACATAACCCCTATAGGGACACATCAATAGCTAAGCCTTAATACCATGTAGCAGCATTCGAAGTTTTGATCTCTTAAAAAGCAGCTGCTAAGAACCCAACTAGAAAAGCACCGAATCTCATTGGTCTTCCCAGCTCGGTTACAGAGAGATGCAAAATAATAAAAAAATAAAAAAAGGCTGGATGGATTTTATTGAAAAAGGCAAGAAAAGCTGTATCTGAAGGACAAATGGAACAAAGATAAGGCTGACTAGGGAATACTTTGCTTGCCAGTTTCATTACACTTTACTTCTTTATGCAACCAACTACTGAAATTCAATATATGAGCAGGAATGGTACATGTTCATGTTATGACATAAACCCTTTTGATTTATGCAGTGCACTTATCTAGTATGGTCTATTTTTCTTTTTTTCCTCCCCCCCCCCAATCATTTTTCTGTTTTATTTTCACATTTTTATTAGGTATCTTCTACAATGAAATGTTGCTTCTACCCTCACACCTCAGTACTCCTGTTATTCCAGTCTGCAGCACTGCTCACATCCTTCAGTTATACAAAGCAGCACAAACAACACTAACAAGCTGCTACCTTAGTCTAAGTGACCAGAATACCAGAAAATTTATGGATATAAAGTTGTAACACAAAACTGTGGCCCTACTGTAACCAGTGGCAGATTTCACCACAAGTACGTGAGCATCTCCTGTCCCCTGGCTCACATGAGGTTCCAGCAAACCAATTCCTGAACCTACAGAGAACTGCAGAGCCACAGACATTAGTGTTACACATTTCTCATCACAAGGGGTTGGAAAAACAACAAAACAGAACAAAAAAAGACAACCCGAGATCAAGTTTTTATTACACATAAAACATTAAACTTGAATCAAGTATTTTTCAATATGTTTGTTTCTGACTTTTTTTTTTTTGCTTTCCACCTCATAAGTTGTTCAGATTCAGAACTGATTGACATGTTTGATTCTTTTAAAATCTCCCCTACTTTGTCGTATTTTTATTCCTGTTCATTCTCCTATTTCATTGCCATTCTTCCTTTTTCCACATGAATTTTGTGTGCAAGACTACTACACCAAACTGACATCACTATTACGAACTCCTGATTCTGCTTGTCAGCTTTAAAACTCGTGAACTTCCCCAAACATCCATATGTAGCATATTATCACCTATGCTAACATACACCATTCTCAGATAATCTGCAGCTACAGAACAAACACTTCCTAGAGAACAGATCCCATATCCATCTTCATCAACCTGAGTCAATGCTAATCTGAAAGGCTTATGGAAGGAAGAGATGAATGTTATTGCCTTGTTCATCAAATATTTGATCCTTCTAAAGGGACTGTCAAACTGAATGCCAATTAAGATATGAGCTTGGGTTTATTGCCATCCATTCTAAGAGGGAAATGCAATTTTACATAAGTCTTAACTCATTTGTCATGAAGAATAATAATATCTGCACCTTGTGCTGACTTAGGTGCTGGACTTAGAGGAGAGGAAAGGTTCCTATGAGGGATGTGATACCCCTGCTCAGAGATGGATTCCAGCTCAGCACTGTCATGATAAAGAAAAATACAAATAGGAGAAAACATACGTCCAGTATCACAAACACGAGACAAAAGAGTTGCTTGGCAAAGTTTTGGCTATTTCTGGATTGAATTATAGGTTATCCCTTACTAATTTTTCAGAAAAATCTGCGATGAGTTAGGAAGAAAATGGGATGGATGAAGGAGAGCATCTAGGAGTAAGGCTGTGTTTGAAGGAAGAGCAAGGAAAAAAAAAAAAAAAAAAAAAAGGCACACTGGGACTGAAAACAGGAGAAGCAGCACAGAGCAAGGCACAGAAACAAGAGTAGAAAGAGAAGACAGTGGGGGGTGCCAAGGTTAACATGATGACTGGAGAGAAAAGGGCACCAGGGAGCAGGACAAGAAATGAGATCCAAGATTTAAGCACGGACAAAACTGTGTAGCTCTGAAATCTCTGAACTCACTCAGACAGACAAAAGAATAAGAAGAATATGAAAAAAAAAAAGATGGTTTTATCCACAGGAAAGGAAAACCATGTTCACATACTGGTTTAGGCAAACTAGAAGATGAAATAGCATCACTCGAGAGCTGAAGAGTAGTGAGGCAAAAAAATGGCCAGAATCCTGGAAAGCTTGTAAGAGGTAGACCCAAATTTCCTCCACTGTAGAGGGGAAGTGATAAGACTCAATTAACAAGCAGATTGCTTATCACTGCCCAGCTCATCAATAAACCAGCATCAAGAGAAAACTGTTGTGATTACCAGCAAATTGTGATTTAGAGCCTGAAATAGCACTGCTCCTGTTCCTTACAGCGAGAAAAAAAAAAGAAAACCACTTTATTAAAACCATTCCTGACTTGCTTGCATCCCAGAATTTAACTCAATGAATACGAGATGCTCTTCCACTTGTTTCTTTACTGGAAAAAAAAAAAAAAAAAAAAAAAAAAAAAAAAAAAAAAAGCTGCTAACTACCACCAATAACCAATTTTTCTCCAGCACTCTAATAGCACCTGACAGCACGAGTTGCCATGAACACCTCCATGGCTGAAGGACTCATGCAGGGCACTGGAGGATATATGTGCTCAAATGTATTTCCACTTAACACCTATTACAAGGGGAAGGAAGGAAAGTTTATTATAATGTAACGTGCAACATAAATATATGTCAGTTGTCATTCCGTGTGACATCAACTTGCATTTTACCTCGGGTTATTATTTAAGTAATAAATCCTAACAAGGTGAACTCCATCATTCCACCGAGTCTATCCTGGAGGTAGAGACACAAGGTGATGGCAAGAACGTTGGAAACATGGTAATTCCTGACAGCTGCTGCTTGAGCACAAGTTAAATTGAACAGTTTATCTCAGCATAAAGATGTTATAAGGTTTTATGTTTAATTTAAAAAAATTAACATAAAACCCAGAGAAAGCAGAGTTAGGCAATCTTTCACAAACATGACATACTACAATCACTGTATAAGCTGGATTAGTACTTATTACCATGCTACTAGAGAATTAAGCTGTTTTTAGACCACCAAAGAGCTTTAAATTGCAACTTTTGTCTCTGTAAGAGAAACCTATATTTAAAATGTCTGCTAAATTCAAATTAACAGCTACATCATTAACTCACCATCTCACCAGCACCCCCCCTCCCATTTCAACTACTATTATGGTATTCTTATCTAGACCTATCAATGCTACAAGATATACAGAACTCTTCAATAACTTGTGAATCCTCACAAAACCTTTGTTGAAGGTCACATTTCTAAGGCAACTGCCCTAGCTCTCCCCTCTAAAATATCCCCAAGCATTTTTCTGTGTTACAAATGACCTTCATCCACAGAGCAAGGACCATCACACCCTCAGTGGCATCCTTGCCTTGGAGGCTGGCCAAATTTCGGGGCCACCATCCCCACAAGCTCTGCTCTCACACTAAGCTTGTGCTTAATCTGAATCACTTAATAGTCCTTCTGACTTCCGAGGAGCTACTTAGATGAATTAAGTTAAGCATGTGCTTAATTCATACAAATATTCATGGGAGGGAAGCTTGCAGGTTCAGAGCCACGATGTGCCTAGAGAACACTCTGACCTTTGCTATTGTCTTTCCCATTATTGTACACTAAAAAAGCAGAAAGTAACATCAAAACCTTTTTTCTCTAATTATTAGTAGACAAAGCGACCAACGTCTGTTTCCATTTATATCCATTTATAGATAGTATGTATCAAGCAAATTTATATCAAGCAAATTATGAAAGTAAAGGTGCTAAAGTATTTGTATTTTCCTTTATAAATCTTCTTTGTGTCCCATACCCATGATTTACTCTTTTG
This sequence comes from Phaethornis superciliosus, assembly GCA_023637945.1. NCBI lineage: Eukaryota > Metazoa > Chordata > Aves > Apodiformes > Trochilidae > Phaethornis > Phaethornis superciliosus. The sequence goes on from JAJQWJ010000007.1 coordinate 35,077,340, forward strand.
TGGCATTCCCCCAAATCTTTCAATTAAATTCCCATGCAACTTAACTAAAACCACATTTTGCCTTCCTCTTGGGAGATCACATAGGGCATATTTATGAATCTATGGATATGGAGGTTGAACTCCCCAAGTCACCAGGCTTGCAGCACCAAGTGAGTTTAAAACAGCATCTGATTTGTCCTGGAATATTCCTTCTGTCTGGCACAGCCACCGTTTGCACCACAGCACAGGTAACCCAGTTGTCCCTGGAAAAGGAGGAATATTGCAGGGGAGAAACCTGCAGCAGCAACAGGAACCTTCCTGCACTGCAAATTAAATCCAAGGCCATAAATGTCTGCTGCAGAACAACTACATTCACAATAATGTGAATTTAGCATGGAAGATCTGGCAATCCAGACCAGAGGCATGAGAACTCATCTGCCAGGTGCAGTAATATAAAAAGTGTTAGATTTAGGCACAAATGTCAGGGGATTCAGTACCTTTTAGGTAGTAAAAATAATAAAGACTATTAGATGTCACCAAATCAACTTAGATTCATCCACCCTTCAGGCCAGAACAAGTGTTTTTGCATCATTCTAGAGAAAAACCTTGAGCACCTGGAGACACCAAAGCCCCTCTGATGTGTCTCACCAGGCATTGACTGTGTTGTTCTTCCCAAGCCCCAAATCAAATTGTATCAAGAAATACATGGTTTTTTCCTGAAATTTCCATTGGCTGGCCTAATGTCATACAGAAGAGTCCTAAACGCTCAGGTTTTCACCTCAAATGTGGTTTTATTCTGGGCACAGTTCTTGTGCACTCCATCAGAGGGAAGTCAGGGTGCCACTGGGGACCACGCAGTCACCAAGACCCAACAAATCCTCATGGATATCTGTAGAACACAGAATAGACTCATGCCACTGCTGATGGCTACATTTTCTCCAGAAACTAAAATTTTATAGCATATAGCAGGTCAAGGAAAAGACAAGATGTATGACCATGAACATAGCCCCCTTGAGAAAGAATGGCTTCAAAGGCATCCTCAAGATCCTCAAGATCAAACCTGATGGATTTGGTTCTTCCATCATACAGCTCCCTTGATTTCAACCCAACAATTCAGGCAAGTCCACGGATTTGGCTTTAAGTTATTTTTCAAGAGTAAACTGTATATAAAAAACATTATTAATGCCTGGAGTGTTAAACAGACCAATTATTTTTGTTTATTATTATACACATTTTTATATGATCAACTTGCAGAAGTTGTATTTTTATCACTAACCCAAAAATACAAATAGCAATCAGATATAAAATGCTTTTCCATTTCCCATTAAACAATAGATGACTCTGAATTTTGGAACAATAAATACTAATAAGTGAAAATATATGCCAGTATACAGTATAATAAATAATAAATCAACAATAATTTTTGACATGAATGTACAAATGCCAGAAATCCTTATAAGTATAATATATATCTCACAAATTAAGGTCTTCTAGATAGGGCATAATTTGAAATGTTTGCAGAAATAATTAAGTCTTACTATTTTAGCATTCTTTATTTTTCAGAACAAATCACAAGGGTTGTCATGCCTTTCATCTTAATTAGGCCATGTGTTTGTCTTATTTATTTGTTATGTACTTTCATAAACGTTTACAAATATTAATTGTAAAGAAAAATATTTTTCCCTCTTGCTGTAATTACTGTATGTACATATAGTGCACAGTGATAAATATTCATGGCTGCTACCAGTTTAGTAGTTTTGGATTTGGGGTTTGCCTCGTACACTAAAATGCAGTAGAAATGAATACCTCATTTAGCACTCATACTGCCAATCCATTTTGGTATTTTAATGTAAAAACACATTTTTCTTCCCTCATTTTATACGATGCTATTTTAAAGTACAGTTGAAATTCTCTTTCCTACTGTGACAAACCTTAGTTACATTTTCTGATAGAATTTACTGCCCCAAATCCAAAGCATTTTTCCCTTCTTCATATTTACCATGCACCAAACAACTCTAAACCCTCTGCATTCCCACCTGGAATAGAAGATGACTCCACTTCCAGCCCCACTAATCCATGTCCCACCCTTCCCTTTGTCCCCTGCATCCCACCCAGAATTTCAGAGCCCACTTAGGACCATGAGCAGAGTTCTTGAGAACCTCCTGACCCCACTGATGTTACCCAAAAAAGCTGGCACAGAGGTGAAGGTGAATACTAGCAAATTTCTCATGTTTGAAATATTCAAGAGGCTACACAGAGGTATTTGGAAATCATCTCAATTCCTTCCTACCCCTCTGAAACCTGAATGCAACAAACTGATCAAAATATTTTCCTACAATGAAATCACAGAATCACATTGGTTGGAAAAGATATCCAAGATCATAAAGTCTAACCATAACCTAAAATCTCAGAATTCAATACTGGGGCCAGATCCCCAGATGATACAATTTGTTCAGAACTGGCCTGAAACACTTACCATTATTTTTAATGACCTTTAACTCAAGATACATAAAAGGATGTGAAATCAGTTAATCAAAACTACTTTTCTGTTTAACATCAAGAAATAAGCTTAAAAGAGATTTTCTGACAGGCAAGACTTCTAGACTTCTTAGGGGTGTGTGTTTGGATTGGTGTGTTTGGATTGCTTTGGTTTTTAGGAAACAACACTGAAGCTTCTCAAATTTTATGAAGTGTGGGGTATGTTTTTTTTTATCCTGATTTGTAATTAAAATTGGCTTCAATTAATTCCTGACAGATGCCCATTTTTACCTTAGTGGACAGATTGTTCACCATGGGCTACATCTTCCTCTCTGTGAAGTCAAAAGCAAGCAGCTATAGCTGCAGTGATGGGGAGAAGAAGAAATCCATGAATCCATATCACCTTCTTTACTCAGACTTCACACTGTCAGTGTTAAATAATGAAGCAAATGCACCTTATTCACAGCAGAACATAAGCAAATCAGAATAACCTACTACTGAAAAGTAGTAATTGCTGGATGGTTTAAGAGAGATGTATGGACTCACCCCACTCAAAGGTACATTGCAACAAAAGAAAGGAAGAGGAAAAAGGAAGAGCTGCAGCAGAAGGCAACAAATTCCCTGAGGATGAACACTACACAGGATCTGGAGATGTACAAGACTTCTGAAAAAAAGGACTTATAAAACTGTGGTTCCACTCAGGTAACAAATAGCATTATTTATCACAGAATCATAGAATTGTTCTGGATGGGAAAGACCCTTAGATCATTGAGTCCAACCATCAACCCAGCACTGCCAGGGCCACCACTTAACCACGTCCCTCAACCCAACACCTAAACATCTTTTAAATCCCTCCAGGCATGGTGACTCCACTCTGAGCAGCCCTACTTTAAAGTCAGCAAATTTATTTCACTGGATGTCTTATCCATCCAGCTCTGGAGAAAAGACAAACATGCCAGATGCCTGGCATGAAAAAATACAATATACCCAAGCGGTCGTACCAATATGGAGAAGAACTAAGACTGCACAGAACACCACTAACTTCCAGTAGCAAATAGGAAGAACAAGCTTGGAGGATCATTATTACACATAATCTGGTATCAATTTGGGTCCAGAATGACACAGAAGAGTCAATCAATGTCATGGACCTCACAGACATCATTTCAGGAAGATGGATTTATACCACTGAAGGGTGATCAAACTCAGTGCAGCACACTCACTGAAATACTGAATCTCCCTTCAAAAGGTTTGTATCAACAGACACTTGAATGAATGGCAAAGTCAAACAATGGCTGGTTTTCCTTTATTTTAAAAAAGTTCTGGCGAACTCCAAACTCAAATCTCCTCCCAGTTTTCAGGTTTACACATTTCATGGTTTTAAAAAACAACAGAAGCCCCACTTACATTGCACAGTCACAGAGATGATGAGCAGGGTCTTAGCAGACTGGTTGCCAGTTTTGCCATTCAACTGCCACCAAAATCCTATTCTCCCAAACATTTCAGACTGCTTTGTACATTCCTTTAGGCACTGCAATACCTAAACACCTTTTTTTTTTTTTTTTTTCACAAATTTGAAGACTATCACTAAAAGGAACTTTGTTTGCTTTGCAAATTGATTTCACATTTTTCTTCCATCCTGTGGCTCTGATTTCATTTTGCTCTTGTAGAGGATTTTCACAAAAAACTCCCACTCCAGAGAATCAACTCAAGGCATTGCTACTGCCTACAAATGGGGACCTCAGGAAAAGCAGGCTTCTTCCCAGAGAACTAATACAGTGCTCGAAAAAACTCAGACTGTCATAAAACCTGAGCAGCTGGCAACTCTGTCACCATGAAGTATCCATATGGAAGACCGAGATGTGTCAAACTACCCAAAACGAGTTTGGATAGTGCAGAAGATGGAATAAATAATTCAGTATCTTCAACACTTTCAACAGCAGGTAGTAGATATGCTACCTGCTTCTACAACGTGCCAAAATGTAACATGTGAGTGAGAGCAAGCGAGAGAATGTGAGTATCTCCAACCTGTTTTCCTGAGGATATTTTGCTCAAGGAACTTTTCTTTTTAGAGGCATATGATCTGTATCAGATGTTTGTCAGGAGCAGGCAGCACTGCAGAACATTAGGAATAACTGAGTAATTTTAATATATAGTTACGAAGTGCATATCCCCCATATATAAACAACACATCTTAATCAAATATTACAGAAATATAAGGAAACTGCAAGTATTTATTTCTCACGACTGCCCTTCACATTTCTGTATTTGTTGCTGTGGCACGGTGGCAACTTTCCTGTCGTAATGTAAGCTGAGCAAACTACTCAATGTTATCAGTGAACTGGCAATCAGAACTACAATTTAAATATTTCTGCTCTATGTTCCTGCAGTAGTTCAACTGTAACACTGCACAGTGTCAATCTCCTGCTCTAAGAAATAGCCACACTTTGGTGCATAAATGTACATCATGTACACTTAAGGAAGATAAAGTGACACTTCTGTTCCCTAAGAAATAAAAATAAGATTCTTTAATGCTTAAAAGCCTTCAGATCTGTATATCTGATGTCTATAGAATTAACTAAATCAACAAGTACAATTAGAAGAGAGGGCATGTCACAGCATCCAGTCAGAGGTTTCCAGGAGAGCCTGGTTAAGACAAAATCAAGTACCACAGCTACTTCTCAAATAATAACATGGGACAACATGAGCTACTCACTAGCCCTAAGTGACTCTGACTGCATTCAACACTGCTGCTCCACCAACATCTCCTGCAGGTAAAGATGATATTTACTCATTAGGACAACATAAAAAAGGAGGTTGCAGGAAAGCCCCACTTACTGGAAGGTACAGGAAGACCACATCCTTGCCAGCATGGAGATATTTATCAAGCAGCACTTCACCAAAAACATGCAGACAGGCCACAGACCAATAGTTAAGAGGATATCAGCAAGAAAAAACTTATTTTCATGTATTCCACACTAGTTTCAGTCTCTAGACTTGACAATTATAACATTTTTTAACTGGTCAAAGCCCATACTTGCTACCTGATTTGAATGATTACACTGAAACGGCTGAATGTTCAAGTGAAGAGAGATTGGAAAGAAGTGAGACAAACACTCTCCTAAATTCAAAAGCTGCCAAACATATTTCATCAGACTTTCAAAAAATAATTGTTTGGTCTGTTCTGAATTAAGCTGTAAGTGCTATAAGACAGGTTTCTCTACAAACATGGCTACAGATCACAAAGGGGAGCATTTGGATCAAATGTAAACCTTCAGTCATATATTTATTAAATAAAACTTGTATCATGCCTGGCATATATCATGAGCTGTTTTATTTCCACTTACATAACACAATTTTAGGTGTAGTAGGAATTGATGTCCTATCATTTTATTTCACATGGTATCATAATAGGCCTACAGTGCCACCAGCAAAAATAAACCAAAAAAACCCAAAAACAAAACAACAACAACCAATATATATGTGTGTGTGTGTATATATACATATGTATATATAAAGGTCTTGGCCCTGCAGCCTGAGCAAAGGAGTTTGGATCTCCTGACATGGGAGGTTGGGGACCAATGGAAGAGCAAAGAGTGAGAGGAGAGAATTCAAAGAAAAACAAAATGTGCTAAAATCTGGGAGAATTTGACAGTTCTGAAAGTTTTAAAATCACCACCAGCTCCCAACTGAACTTTTTGCAGGGATAAGAGCTAGTCACTGAGTCATGAGAAAATCAGTTTTAACAACACAGATCCATTTCCTGAGTGAGCAAACTGAACCCCAATGGGCAATATTTTGAGATATTTTTTTTTTCCCCCCCACACATCAAAAAATGCAAGAGAAAAATAATAACGATAATAATGATTTTAGGCTTCCAGGTATTTCACAAATTACATTTTCCCCACACCTCTCATATGCAGCTCTGGTATCTTGAAACGTCTGAATTCTTTTTATGCTTAAATAAAGCACCCAGTGCTGAATGCCCATTATTCCCCAGTAACATGCAGGAGAAGCACACACCTCTGGGGTTGAATTCATACAAAAACAAGGCAGAAGAATATACTGCATGCTTTCTAATCTTTAAGATTAAGAAACTGAGGCCAAAGCTTTCTTATCAAGGGCCACAAAGAGAACCAGGGCCAGAGTGAGAACCCAGGAGCCCAAGTCAGAGCTGAAGATAAGCGAGTGTCACGGTCTAGTGATTTAATCAACTCATATATATATATATATATTTTTATATGATCACATCACTGTCTAACTATCTTATGGACCCTGCTCACCACAGCACCTGACAGATGTCCCAAAAGAAAATGTTATCTTTGTGAGACTGTACACAGCCATTCTGTATTTTCAGCTATCACATTTCCAGGCACAGACAGGACACGTAGATGCACATAGGTCTGCATGCATGCACACACAGGTGCACAAATACAGAACATGAATATATACTTCAGGCCTTTTCTGCACTTCTATCAAATTCCACCTTACAACTGCGAAGCATTCTGAATTCAGATATTTAAATTGTGGCTAGGAAAATTGTTGACAACAGCTAATTTGTTATTGGGAAAAAATTGTGCACTCCTCTGTCACGGAAAGCTAAAAAACTCTTTTGAGGTGGCTGGCTGACAAGCTTCAACATCTGCAAAAACTGAGCAAAGTGAAATAGTTGGGTGTCCAGGTCTCCAAATAACACCATTTTTCCAGTGATGCCTTTGGACTACATGTAAAACCTTTCAGTGGCTCCTGAAAAGAAAATTTTAATCAAGCTGTTTGTCAGGATGACCAGAGATGTTCTTTAGAAAGTATTTCCCAAAAAGTTCTGGAGCACTGGTAGCTGTACAATCATATGGGATTAATTTTCTGTATATATCTCTAGATATAGCTGGAAGAAACAAATTAACTTCCAAATTCAAAGATTTTTATACAGCTCTGTGCTCTTAGGTACAAATATTTAAGTAAGCTCTGCTTCCTGTCAAACACTGAAATGGATATTAAATTAAATTAAATCATTATAGATACAAGTAGTAAAATTTCTGTTCTGCCTTCTCTGTGAGCTCCTGCATCTTGGTATTTCTTGAACCAAGTATAAAAGATAATTTAATATTATCTGCTCTTTAAACTCCTGCTTCTATCAAAACACTAACTGTATGCTGGATGTATAAACACATGCCCAGAAGCCTGTGCCAGAAGAAGTCTCAAGAATATCCCCTCTAAGGGATGACTGCAAGTTGGCTGAGGGAAAAAGTATTTATTTACCATATTCCTTTCCCCAACACTTTGTCATGATTTCAGGATGCCATTCCCTCATTCACCTTTACTTCTCTTCTTAAAAAGATGTGAATAAACAAACAAAACCCACAGAAGGAAGGAATTTAACCATTCCAGCCCCAACTGAACCCCAAACTCCTCACTAAACCCTATGACCATCATAGGTACATGTTCAGCACAGGAGATGCCCCAACCTCCAGGCACACCAAGAGGGGGAAATGCTCATATAGCCCTGTGCATACATGGCTTAATATCTGATATTGAAGAAAGGAATATTAGTGTTTCTAAAATACATATTTGGGAAATCTACCTCTTACTGACAAAAGACCTGTGGATTGACTTAATGAGAAAGAAGCAAATCAGTAGGTAAAACATAAAACCTTAATTTCTTCCATTCTTCTTGCTACTGTGTTTGGATAAATCACCACAAATATTAGTAAAAAGTAGAAAATCAAGGAGAAGGGGGCACTAGTAAAGAACATTGAGCCAAAATAACATCCATGAGGGTGACACAGTGCAGTGTCCTGACTGGTCCCACCACAGACCTCCTCAGGGCTACTGTTTCAAGGAAAAATTAAACAAGATTACACACTAACAGTTCAAGATTGACATTTTCCAGCTTTGTGTCACGATACATATTGAGTCACAATTATTAAGAAATCAAAACACCAAAGAAAAGTGAAGGAGGGCCGTAAAAAACCCAAACTCCTAAGAAAGACCCTTAACTAGAGGCAAAAGAGCCACCAGTGTTGAGTATTACCAAAGTTAAGAATTGTTAAGTGTCTTTAAGAATATACCGCTGACTCTTTTTTCTGTAAGACTACTTTGAAAAGTGCTTATTTTGCTACCAGCAATCTTAACCTATGATTCCACTCAGGTTGTGCCTAGAGGTGTTTCTATCCACCTCCCAAGGGTCACTGGTTGAAGCCCAGGGTTCCCACCACAGCTGCCCTCCCAACCAACCACCTTCAAGGTTCAGACTTAAGCAAAACAAGGGTTCAGCTTCACTAAGAGACTCAGCCCCAAAACTACAGAAAGGGCTCTTCAGAAGTACGGAGAAAAAAAAAAACAAACCAAAAACCAAACAACAAAACATTGCAGGGATTTTTTTTTTCTAAGTTACTTGAGAAATTTGAAGCAGCAAGCACTCAACCTCCCTCTTCTCTCCACTCAAAAACACTTAGAGAAAGCATGTTCCTAACTCTCCTCCTGTTTTTAACACTCCTGCACAGACAAAATCCCCTTTTATCTTTCGTTTATTTTCATTTTTACCTGAAAGGCAGAGAAGAGTTGGGCTTTTATGTTCAACAAACACGATCTGGACTTTCTTTGCAGCACGTTAGACTGTGGTCCACTTCCACTGATGGGGATGCATACCTGAATTTCCCCCAAAACAACAATTTTGCCCTCCTGATTTAAGCATGGCATCTATTTAACGTAACGTTCCTCTATACATGTCCTCACTGTTTAAGAACTTGGCGCAGGTGTTATTAATAAAATAAATTTATTTTTAAAAAGGATGCTATTCTATAAGCTTTGAAGCTCACACATAGTCTAACTTAACCCAGCTTGGGCTCATCTGGTCTTTAAATGACTTCTTTCATGTGGTCAGCCCACGAGCCATACGTACTGCTGCTCAATCACGCCACTGTACATCGTCAGCGTGAGGATGATTTGCATGATTTGCATTTCCTGTACCATTTGAGCTTCAATGAGCTCTAAGCACCACGTACAAAAGAAACCACCGCCAAGTAATGCAAAGATTTTAGTTAAACCAGATGAGACTATTTTAGTCAAGCTGCCAATAGTGAAAGAAAGAAAGAAGGGGGAGGGCGGGGGGGAGAGGAAGGTCTCGGGGATATCCTGTTAAATCAGGATTTATTTGGAGGGAATCTGAACCTTACATTCAAATCCTTGCTTTTAAAATATGAAAGTCGCATCAATTCCTTCATAAAGATGGCCTAGCATAAAATGATTCAGTGAGAACATTTTTTTTTTTACATGTTCCTATGATACTGGCACCACATTATGTTAGTAATTTATTTGTTTAATAGTACATAAATGGGTTCTGATTACATTAGTTTTTCTGCCATATAAAACTAAATCTAATTAAATCAAACTCACTGTTCACTGCTTAAAATTTCTCCCTATGAAGAAATCTTTTATTTTATCACAAATGATCAATAAAAGCTGTTGGACACATAACTATGATAGAAGCAGCATTACAGTGGGCTTCAATGAATAAGTACTAAAGTGGAAAAAAATAATAATGTACCAGAGCCTCGTTGTCATGAAAAACAGAGACAGATGGGGAGACAGACCTATATGATGCTACAAATATGAATATCTTGTAAGGATTTCAACAACTGTTATAAGACCTAGTCAAAATTTGAAAAAAACACATATTTGCTGTACTCAAGTTACCTGAAATCCAAGCCATAATCATTGAAAAAATTATCAAAGTTTGAAAAATAATGATTAAAAGAGTGTCCTTAAAGTCTTTATAGGGCTTTTTCTAGATGACAGCAAAAGAAATATTGCCATTATTTAGCAGAAACCATGTGTTGGTCCAAAAAGGATTAATAAAGTTTGCTTTCATAGCAACTTTGGAAATGACTTGTACCTTGTTCCCAACTTAAAAGGTGGGCACATAAACTTCATGTGCAATATTGTATTTTATAGTCAGTTTTTATTTTAAAGTGCTAAATAAACCCAAACACCAGAATGATTAATAAATAATAGGATGCTGATGCAGTGAACTGCATGCAACCAGCTACAGGGTGTACATCACGTATGCCTGATAGCAACCTAAGACTCTCTGTTCCAGCACTCAAGGAATCTGCATATAATCATGCTTAATAAAAACCACACAAAACCCCCCATTGCTGCTGGTTCCAAAAGACATTCATTTTTAGAAAATAAACTTCCCCCTTCATTTTCCTGTGTTGTTCAAACGTAACTAAATATAAGAAGCGACTGGAATGATAACCAAAGGGTTAAGCTCTGTCTTGAATACAAAATTCCACTTACTCCATTGTTGTCTGCAGATATACAGTCAAGAGCAAGGTTTAATCACAACATGTACTTTCTATATTTGTGCCCACAACATTCTGTAATCAAAGCAGCTACCATATTAAAAATGCATTCTGTCATTTTCCCACTTAAAGATCCCCTGTATAATGCTCTTATTTAAAGGTCAGCTAATTTTATTATGGAAAATAACTAATAACCTTTATTAATCCTTAGGCTCGCAGTTTTCTAGCATGTCAACCAAATAAATAACACTGAAGGAAGATACTATACAAGCCAAGCTGTTGAATATTGTCTCCTCTGTATTTGCTATAGACAGTAGACATCATTAGAAATTTAATAGGTGGGTTTTTTTCTTGTGTAAATCATGAAAGCATGTAGAGACAGAGCTGTTTCAAAGCAAGGCATTGGTCTTCCCTCATGCTCCAAGATACTGAGACCATCAAATCAAGTGCTGAGTCCACTGATGTCCAAGCACAACCCACAATCTCCAGTGTTATACTGCACTTTTTGTGGGGGTTTTTTTGTTTGTTTTGGGTTTTTTTTTGTCACTTCCTAAATTTGCAGGTCGTGCACAATACCGGAGGACTTAACTAAGAATTTTGCTCACAAACTTTCCTTCTGTCTTTATTTTCACAACATGACTGCAGAGCATTAAAATGTCAAAGTTCAAAAATATATGTATTCATCTTTCACTGTCATGACCTCTCTTGTATGGGAAGCATGATTAATGCTGCACACTACCTAAGACTATGCAGAAACATCCACCATTTTACTAAGCATTTTTGTTTTACACCAGGAGATCTGAACTCAGCATTATTCAGGCTCAGCCTTTCCCAGCACATTGCTTTGGGTGAGTTTGCTCCTCAGAAATATTACTATGCTTGAAACTAAAAATACCGAGCTATTTTTAGCTATTTAATCACATGAAGAAAAAGGAAAAACGAAAACACAAAAAACCAAAACCAACACAGTTTCTATCAGTCTTCCACAGTTTGAAAAATAATGCCATAACACATCCTGAGAGCACACCACGAAAATCCCTGGCACAAAACCTCGGGATTCGCGCCCCGGCAGCGAGGGGAAGCAAAGATGGGGTTTGAGAGATTCCAGCAACAATAGTCTCGTGACTAAATCAGAAACAGAAGCAGAAGTCATGAGCCAAACAGATACCTATCAGTTTCCTTGAGCTTAATCTGATTAAAACATGGCTCTCCAAAATGTTAAATAGAATGGCACGTCAGAGAGCAGGCAAATGATAAAAATAGTTCATGACAGGAAATCATTATTAAACCAGCATTAGTAGTGTATCTGTTATGGAAATTTCACTGTAATTTTTCAAGGTTTCCCCCTTCTGCTTTTCTTGAGTTGCCTGCTACAGGTCTGGGTTGTTTGTTTTTTTTTTCCCTTTTTCCTCAATGGCGTCTAAGGTGGAGATGTAAGAAGAAAATTATCACTGCAATTTTCCAACTATACTCTGCTCGATACCATCTCAAGTGTGTCATATATCATCTTGTCATTCACTTCAACAAGAAATCACATAATATTCAGAAGCAGAAAATACTCCGAAATGGGCAAGTGCCACTATGGAACAAAATACATTTGTGTGCCATCAGAGGGGAAAAAAAAAAAAAAAAAAAAAGTCATTATAATCTTAATTCCAAGGACTTTTGTAATGAAAGCATCTTAAAAATATTTAAATGGAAGTAAGTTTTTTTAAAAAAGTTGTTGGAGTGACAGAAGAGCCGTCCCACAGTCTACAAACCAAAATAAGAAGAACAAAAATGTTGATAATATACTTCCATAAAGCAGCCTTAATGTTTTTAAAAGCTTATAGAAATAAAATAAAATTCAGAAACCTAAAAAAAAAAAAAAAAAAAAAAAAATCACAATGAGGTCATTATTAGAATTAATAAAGCCCTATGGTGCATACAAAGAGACCTGAACAAACTTCACCAGCCACCCTCAAAATCCCTCGGTTTCTTTTTAAAATGCAATTAGTGAAGTAAATTAAATCATCAATCAAATTAGCTGTTTTTCCAGTGAAAACAGGCAGTTCTTCCCTGGTGATGATTCAGGCTTCCCCAAAGAAAAGCCCTGATTCAGTAGCCCATTGATGGTCAAGAACCAAGGACCCCTCTGTCCCACCCCTTCACCCAGCAGCCTCCCCAGAACTGCACACAGATACTCAAACACTGCCAGGTTTTAAATTTTAAGTCAAGGTCAGAATTATTTGCCACTAGCATGCTGTAAGACAAATTTTTGGCAATGTGGGGAAACAAAGAGGTACTTCACAGAGGCATACCTAGACAGAACCAGGGCTGGTCTTGAACCAAACTCCAACTCCTGTCTACCTAAAACCCAGGGGTAATGAGGCATTAAAGGAAAAACAAAAATTTTTAAAGACAGAAGAGCTCCTGTATGTTTTGCAAGATCTTGGCTTTTGTCCTGGGTGTCAGTGTATTTGTCCCACAACCACCAAGCTGTATCTGACTCAGGATGAAGATGAATTTGCATCCTATTTACAGCAGTGCTTAAGCTCTGTTCTGTAAAGAGTATTCCAAGAGTTCTCACATCTCTTCTGAATATCCCTCCCACATTAAGTAATTATTATCTAATACAGGGAGTAATCAGCTCATGGTCTTACTATAGTCATCCTCCTTGACAAAGCAGAGGAAGAATAATAATGCAACTATGAAGCATTAGGAAGCCAAGATCAAAATATCCACTTTTATTGAGATCAACACAAATTTATTTAGAGCTTAATGCAACCAGACCAAGTGCTGTCTCTTGATATAGAAACACTTTATCTGCTGGTAAATTCAAAGCCTGGATTGCTGTATGGAGCCTCTACCAGGACACAAGCAATGTCAAGAGCCTGAAATGCCAGGAAGAAAAGCTAAGCCAGAAAAGGATGTAGGGAAAAAACACAGACATTTAAGGGGTGTGGAAAGGCAAGGTGAACCAAGATAGAGTAATCTGTAAAATGGTCTTCAAGTGGTGCCTGAAAATGACTTTAAATGCTTTTAAAAAGGAACTGAATGGGCAGAGTTCAAGTGTGCACCAACAGCAATCCAGACTGATGCAAATTTGTCCAAGATACATCTTTTTTGTTTTTATTTTATACCCCTCTCAGATCTGTTTTCTCTTTATTACCCTAGGAAATGAGACGTGCAAGGGGAAAGGAGGCATTCTTGTGGTTCTTAGGAAGAAAAATACGTATGTGTAGAGTTACACAGAGGGCCAGAATACCTCCGACCACTGATGGCTGAATGAGTCATCTACTTCAGAAGAATGACCAGTAATTAAACCAGGATCTGTAAGGCTATTAAGTGTGAGTATCAGTTTCAACCCATGACACTGAAACCATTGACATACACAGTGGAGCCTTTTGGAAAATCACCTCTCACCTAAAGAAATTCTTCTCCTTAAGAAGCCAAACAAAAACAATCTAAAATATTTATTACCATAAATTTCATCTCTGTTCCATAAACTACTTAAGAGACATGACATCATGCTTAACTACCTAGACCTGTCTGGTTGATAATCATCCCCAGTTTCAGACAGAAGACCAAACTACTGGAGTGTGGAAGGGTGTGAATCTACAGCTCATCACAGATGCCAAACACAAATCTGACTCACCAAAGCCAGAGCTGACAGCCCAGCAAACACAGAAGGTCTGGTGGTGGCTGAGGTTGACACCCCAAAAACAAGTCTTGCAATCTTTTTGTTGTCTTTTCAGTCTCCTTGGCCTAGAGGCAGCAAGGTTTTCATCTGAATAGCCCAGACCTCATTGCTCTAGCCTCCAGTCCCTGTATTGACATTTTTGCCATCATGAGGTACAAAAACTACATATTTTATGGTGCTCTAACAAAATCATTAGCAAGCCCCATGCACTGGGGGGTTTCTATCAGTCAGCATAGCAAGCTGCATCTCCCTTTGCTCCATGGTTTCCTTTTCCACATTGTTAGACCAGAGCCATATGATTTTAAGTCTTTAGTACTTCACATCTCCTTCCTAAATCTTGCTAGATGTAATTTGTCTGGTTTTCCCTTTCCAGCCCCTTCCATCACACGTCCCTGGCAATCCACCATTCACAAATCAGGTTTCAAAGACTCAGCTCAGAATCATCTTGACTTGGGTTGTGACAAGAAGGGGCAATGACCCCCCAAACAACATTGCTCCGTGCTTCAGCAGGAAGGAGCAGATGGGCAGCTTCCAGATGGCCGCCAACCTTGTCTCACCGATTTCAACATCTGGATCTTGAATTGCATCTCAGAGGATGGGCCTGAGACAGACTGCAGGTTGCTGCCCAGGGCTCCCAGCCACACGGCTTCTCTGCAAGCCAAAGCACTTTGCAAAATGCAGAATGACAAGCCTGAAAAAAAAAGGTTATGGGTAATTAAGTTCGCAGCAGGGCACAACTGGAAAGAAAAAAAAAAAAAAAAAAAAAAAAAAAAAGTTCAAAAGTAGACATTAAGGAGAAATCTATCTTAAACAGATATAATTTAAGTGTATCTCAAATTGGACTTTTTCTCCCCAGACACTTTTTCTCCTCAGAAACACCAAGGTGTGTCATTGTTTTCTTTTTGCTCTTCTGTGGTCAGCAGGACAGTTGTGGTGGTGAGAGGTTACTTGAGCCATGCCTTGATTTTCTGCTAGTACCTCCCCAAACTTTCTCTCTCCTATTTCACTAATAAGCATATTTGAAAAAAGATGGCATATAATGAAGCATTTAGTGCAAGAATAACCAGTATAAAAATAAGAATAATTAGACAGGCGATATAATTCCCCTATTATGACCCCCCCACATGCACATATATCCATACTTTGTATCACTGATGATTGTACACTGGGAGGAGCTTATTACTTTGAGAAAAATAACATTAAGAAAATGGAATACACCAGGACAAAAGTTTTTCCCCCACTTTCTTCCTACGTTTTGCCCCTTCTTCTGTTTTTTTTTTTGTTGTTGTGAGATTTTTTGTTTTGGTTTTTTGTGTGTGGGGGTGTGTTTCTTATTTTTTTGGGTCACTGTGTGTAAGACTGGACTTGCGGCTTCCAGGAGGTTTGCTGGAACTGTCAGAAAAGCATCTACCTGACCTGCAAAATCTTGAGGCTGGAGGAAGGGAAGTCAGAATAGGAAAGCTACTGAATACCAGATTGGAAAGAGGGCAGAAGATTGCTGTGTAAAAGCAATACTTCATTTTCCATATTGCACTTTGCAAACCAAGGACATGCCTTGGTCAGTTGTACCTAACAGGAATTAGATAGAAACCATGAAAACCCAACCAACCCTGGATGGTTTGAGAATGGGCTTACTTTTAGCTTTCTGACCAAAATAACAGCACTGCAAAAACACTCACAAATGGGTTTGATCAAGTTTTAAACACAATAAACTTCCCAAGACTGGGTGAACAGTTGGCAATGACCATTTGCTTGAAGTAGCCAAAGAACAATTTGTGAGCTCTGCCTACAATCTGAGGCTAATTTTAATGCAGCCACAAACTACATTGTTTCTTCATATGAACTTAATCCAACCAACAGGAAGGTAATAAAACAATTCTGAGTGCCACAGTAAAGAGCTGGTATAAATTAAAGATTTCATCCATTTTATAGAATATGTTCTTCTACAGTTTATGTAATAAATTCAAAAATTAAAACGTTACTGCTTTCTTACTCTCAGAGCATAATTTCCTAAAGAAGTCTATTTCCAGACATGTAAAAGAAAAGCGTATTTTACAATAAGAGAAGTGAATATACAGCATTTCAAATTCCTTGAAAAGATAAAATTCTGGTTACAGGCACAACAATCTGCCTAATTAGTTTTTCCTAATTAGCACGATGCTCTAACCTCTTTAATAAGACTTCTGTAGACAGAATGTTCCATATTGGTGATCCATCTGAGGGTAAAACTAAATAAATACTTCTGAAGTACAGCTAATAGAACAAGCGTGGTTGGGCTTCATGGTCAGAAAGCTCCTCTGGCATGTAATACTGCCAGTCTGCAAAAACAAAGAATATTTTACCTTAAATACCCCACTGTTCCTTCTGTATATTAAAAATAAATAAACTTTAAAAATTAAAACTACTACAGGTGAGCATTAATGAAGTTAGTTTTAAATTAATCTTGCAATCTTTTTGTTGTCTTTTCAGTCTCTGTGGCCCAGAAGCAGGAAGCTGTGGAGCTTGTGCTGGGAGGCAGGGAAAAAAAAACAAAAACCAACAGATGTACGGGCCAAAATATATTGGAAAAGTGAGCTATAGAGATAATGGGAAGGCAAATATCTCTGATGCTGTGACAACCCTTGCTGTGACAAGTTGTTTCCCTCCACTGCGAAGCATTTGCTTCATGCACACAGAATTTGTACCTTCTTCTTCATGACTCAGTCTGAGTATGTACCTAACAATTAATAGGAAATAATTCTATCTTTGACTCCCATGTTATCAAGTTAAAAACATTCTCATTATTACAACATATTGACCATGAAATCCAGAGTTTATCAGTTAGGAGAAATGCAGAGCCCTGGTAACATCTGCGGTCAGAGGCAGATGCTCAAGATCAAGAAAATTCAGGCCCCTGTTTTCTTAGGAGTTTGCAGAGCAGCTGCTGAGTTTCAACTCAACAGCTGAAACATCCTTTAAAGCTGCTTAAAAATGCAGGAAGCACACAAGTATCTCGAACTCCCTCCCTGCCACCAATTCATTCACCCCGCTTGCTCAGACATGCTGACTCCAAGCCCGGGCTGAACACACTGGTCCCATCACTTACCAGTGGACCTCTTGAAAGCACAGGGAAAATTATAACATTGAAGAGAAGTTAAAAGTCATGTGCAAAATATAACTTAAGATCAGTCCCTGGAAAAATGCCCGGTAATGTCAAGAGGTGCAGAGACACCACAAATGCCTTCAAACATGCCTGAAGCCCAGAGACCCCATGCAATCCACAATGTCAAGAGGCTTCCATACCACTGTTGAGACTGAAAATTAGCAGTAAAACTAGAGGTGCCTTCTTTTTAATACTGAGTGTATACCTCACTCATCATAGCACATTAAAACCTAGATAATTTTTTTCTGTTTCGATTTGCAAAAGTATATGCAAGTATTTTTCAATCTGTTTCCACCAGAATTATTATACAAGACCACTTTCTAGCTTCCCTGCAGCCTAATAAAACACAGAAGAAAAGATAAGTTCTACTATTTCTAACTCATTATACAATTTTGAATAATTACATAAGACTCCAGCTTTCCTGTTCTGAAACTCCTCTCTACCACCTCTGCTGAGAGTGCTTGGATCTTCTCGGGCAAGACCCAAGTCCTGAGTTTAAAGCACTTCAGACCCGAATGTTTCAACAACCCCAGAAAACACTACACCCTGATTCCACACTGCCTTGGGAGCATGAGACCCTTTGCAAGGTCACGATTAAACCTCACAAGAGTAAGCACTAATGCAAAGCAGACTCCACCTGTACAACCCTGAGTAGAAGGTACAACAGTCTAGAGTATGCAGGAAGAAGGACTCTGTAACCAAGTCTTCTTCCATACAGGTCTCTTGAAGACATCATCTAAAATAAACACAATGGCCAATTGACTCCAGAAAACCAAAATTCTCTCCCAGTCAGGGTCCTCAAGGCTTGTGAAAGTGATGGAGAGAAAAAACACCACCAGCAGGGTCAGCAGCCATGATTTGTCTAAGGCGGGTTACTATTTGCTCCTGAGAGTCAGAAATACCAAAAAATGAGAAACACCTGATGGCAGTGGTGGCCTAACAGAAGTTACTCCAAAAGCATCCCACTAACTTCCATCTCTCCCATTTTGTATCACACAGCTAAGACTTGTAGATATAAAAATAATTCAGAATCAATTTCAGTCAAAGATTATAGCATAAATACAAAGTTTAAAGGCTGATGTAAAAAACAGAACTTCTAGAACTTGCTAAACATGGCAAAATAAGCTGATTTTAGAGAATCCCTGCAATAGCTAATGAAAACTTTCATCCTTCTCCATCCACACCCATTAATCTCCAACATGAGCCTCATTTTGTATCAAGACAAACTGGACATCCTTGATGGAAAACAGGTCTAAAGCACTCATTCCTTTTTTTGTCACTGACTGCAAGACAGAAGCTATGCCTGGCACTGTAAACTGCAAATACTTCCTTCAGGAATAACATCAGATTTTGGCTCATCGTCGATTTATTACTGTACTGCAGCAAGAGAATGAAATTATTCAAATTATTTTACAAATCAAGTCAATCTAAAAAAACAATAAATAAAAGATAATACACCTTTGTTATGATTTTTCCTGAAATTCATCTCCTCTTCTGCAAAGATTCACAGAAAGTTAGAGGTTGGAACAAACCTCCAAAGATCATCTAGTCCAACCCCCCTTGCAAAATCAGGGTATCCTTAGCACTATTTCTCAAAAATCATTTGGTATATAACATTTTTATCTGATGTTTTTAACAAAAATTGATTACTAGGAATTTTTTGCATACGCACAGTTTAAAATAATTCTATTCCTCGGGGTTCAAACATAAGAGATGTCACTGTGCATGATCACTGTTCCATGTTTGGTGAGTTCCAACTGCTCTGTCACAAGCAGGAAATGCATTTTGCTCACAAAAGCCAAAGGCACTGTCAAACCTGCAGCAATCTGCAGAATTGTAGGAAAAAAGGGCCCACAAACTATCTCCTACAAGATAATCATCCCGTTTATCATTTTTAACTTCCATCTTTAATTAAAACAGGGATATTCTCTTATATAAATAAAAATTTGCATATGTTCTCAAATGACTCCTCTTCAGGTTTTTTTAATTCTTCCTTTTATAACATATATACTATTACAAAAATTTCTTTGTGGCATTACACAGTACTTAATGCCATGAAGATTTTTCCAAATAGACAGACATCTTCACTATATGTGGAATGTGTTATGTTCAAAATACATTATCACTCAAAGTTAATAAAACTCACAGGAGGAGTAGCACTTAACCACAATAAAAAAAATAAAGCAGAAATAAGTTTTCTATTGTTTTACTTATAATTAATTTACACCTTAAAAAAAAAAAGACAAAAATCATTTGATAACTCATTAATTTGAACTTTTTAAGTAAACATCATAAAATTGGAGTGAGAGAAACATTAGGCCCACTCTAGCTACACCTTTCCTCATAGTAATTATAAGAAACAATGTTAACAGTAACCTTCCAGTAGTTCTGCAAAAAGAAAATCATGAATTTGCTTCTGACATGTGCTGCTTCCTTCACTCTTTCTTCAAGCTGCCACTAGACAGAAATACAAGCTCCAGCATGCAATAGGTCAAATGGAAATTGAGAGTTCAAACTAAAATGATGAACAAGCAGGCAAGGTTATAAACATAAACAATAATAAGATAAAATTAAAAAAACCTGCTCTGAAAGGGGAAGCATCTTTTAGAATGAGTGTGTCCACTGGACCAGAGTATATTTTCAGGAGGGAGGAAGGAAAAGACAGGGACAAAGGACTGAAACAGAAAGGGAAAATACCATCCAAGGGAATAAGGAGATGGCAAAAACCTTCATTTAGAATGATGAGAGGGGAAAAAAAAAAAGCCTCTCTATTGCTATGTATTTGTCAAAGGTATTCAAATGAATAGACATGATTGACCTAGATTCTCTATATTTATTTTGAAGAAAGGGTGAATTACTCATCATAATGTTTCAAAGCATACCAGTAACAGGTATCATTCCCAAGATATTCAGGCTGAGTAGTGTAAGGGGAAAAGGAGAAAATAAACTGTACAAACTACAGTTTCAGGAAGTCAGAAGTCCATATTAAATTAAACACATTCCACTGCACTGCAATTCATAGATTGTACTCAAACTACATCTTAGGTATAAAGTTGTATGTTTAGAGAAGAAAAGACATCACCATCCCCAAAATAAGTATTTTACAGGTGAGTTTAGATCACCATTCCAGTTTGATTCAGAACATTTAAGAAGACATTCTCAAAACCATCCACACCTAGCATGCCTCAGCTCACACCAGAGTCATCTCCAAGATTATAAACTCAGCTCTTTCAGAGGAAACCAAGCCAGGAGGTCGTGCTCCTGGAAAGCATTTTACAGACTCCAGCCTTGTCTTCTGAAGATTCAGTCCTAAAGGACCAGGACTGGTTTGAAGTGAAAAAACCCTGAAAAAACATAAAACCCATGAAATAACACCATCATGTGGATGGTGGACTAGAAGCATGGTATCATCCAAAAAGTGAGCAGTCACAGTGGGAGTGGAAGGGAAACCACCTGAGCAGGGTTACTGAGCTCTCAGGTACAGTGTTTGGACTGAAACAGGTAACTAAAGGTAACCAGAAACAACTAACTAACTAAATTCCTGGTCTGCTGTAGACTGGCAACTGAGATGGCCCCAACAGCCTTAACCGTGACTTTCAAATTAGAAGGTATTTGGGTCAGGTAAATGTATGAAAAAAAAAAAAAAAAAAAATTAAAATTAAAATAAAAAAATTAGTGTTAATGCAGGTCATGTCCCAAAACTGTTTTTTCTAAAAACAGTTTGCATAACCTGAGTTTTCTTTTCATTATGTAGCAATTCAGAAAATCCAGCCAAGCTGCAAGTACTTAGGAAGAAAACTAGTTAGTTATAACCCTGGTATATAAAGCTATATATCCAAATCATGTCCAAAACAATTATCTGACAACATTTGTATTATTTACTATTTAGGTATAAAAAATTAAATTTGAGATTAGGAGGAAGCAGCATGGAAAAAAAAAATACTAAAGATTTTACTTATTAGATTCAAACCAAAAGCTTTGGGTTTTTTTTCTCTTTGGCACATAAAATTAGTTTTATGGACTAGAATGATACTGAATTGCAGAAAGTATCATGCTCTTTATAATATAGCACTGTGTATGTTTGTTATTTGAAAACATAAATGCAATCCATAAGTAATCTAGAAATAAAATATATACCCAACAATCATTTAAAAGGACAGATAAAATACTCATTAAAATCCTGAGTGTAGAAATACTGACTTATAATGCACAATTTCATTACATTTTACTGCCAGTAATGTAAATATCAATTCTCCAGGTAGTTCATAAAATTTGTTTCAGAAAGTAAGGATTTCACCCAGCGCTTGAGATTATAAAGGAAAACACACACCAGGGCTTGAAAAAAACCTGTTCTTTCCTTGTCTCATCAGGATATTTTTCTGAAATTTTGGAAAATCTTTTACATATCAAATGGACAACTGCCATTTCACCTTAGCTCTTCCTATAGATCACCCAAGAGCTCCAACCAACACTCCTCCCAGTCCTGCACCTCTCCCTGCATCCTGCTTATCATTCCCATCTTCCTTCTGCCAAATTTGAGAGCATGTATGTACTCCCACTGACTTCAAAAGCAGCTTAGATTTAAATTCATCTCCCAACTTTTTTTAACTATCCAAACGGTGAAACTGCATAATAATGGCAAAAAAAAAAAAAAAAAAAAAAAAAAAAAAAAAAAATCAATAAAAAAGCATGTTGGAGAAATTAAGCAAAGTTTTGGGAAGGATGTGGGGGGGTTTCCACCCAAAAACATAAAGAAAACCTGTCACTTTTAAAATGAATAGCTACCATCTGCCAGCATTTTATCTGAGGCAAAGTTGATTAATGCAAAGTGAATGTTTAAGATCACATTGCTGTCTGCCTGAATAAATTTCAGGTAGCTTACTTAGGCAATTATTTGTCCTGTTTATTAAAAGAGAGGTTTTTTGGTTGTTACTGGCTTTCTCCCCCCACCACGTTTTTACGCAGCCAGACCGAGGAATAAAAAGATTTGCTCTTCAATCACAGCACTGTACAAGGACCTGGAGCTTCAGAACATTGTTTCTGCTCCCCCTGCAAGGTAATTAATCTGCCCAACAAAGGAGATCCCACCTCCTCCACTGGCTTCATCAAAACTTTCAGACAGCCTCTGTCACACTGAAAAGTAAATTTTAGCAGTCTAATTGTGAGTAAAGGAACCAGAGCAGTGCTGTGATGCTCAACAGGAAATGATTTTGCCCTGAGTCCTTACTTAGGGTTTTTTTTGACTCAATTACTTAAATTTTTACTGGGTTAATTTCTTAATCTTTATTTACACTATCTTCCGATTTACACTGACGAAAAAAAAGTAAAGTGAAACCATTATAGAATTTAACCATTTTTCTTCTGTTAAATTTATCAAAGCATTGCTTTGTGTTAGCAATCTGATAAAAATAATTCTCAAATACATTTCATTACATGCCCTTCTTTAGGAGTTTACTTCAAACAATGAAAAATTTTCGGTGATGTTAACCTAAATGACCCAATTTTATTTATCCCTTCCCATGTTACGTACAGCATCAGATGGCCTCCAAGTTCTTCCTGATCAGAGAATGAGCTTCACACCCCATATTCAGATTGGGACACCCTTTATTATCTGGGGCTAGAGACATGGAGGGCATCATCTGTGAGAAGTGATGGAGCTTCATGTAACCATTCCATATGGACATACATTCCCTTCGCTTACACTTTAAGCTGCCTGGACCCCAGCCAGCTCTGGTCAGAAGTCACCAAGTTGTTTTCACTCCATACAGGGTGCCTGTGTCTCGTAGCTCAGTAGGGTTTATTGGTTTAGGACTCAACATGGTGCTAGGATGACCATCTGGTCCCCAGTGCTATGTTAGCTCCCAACCAGCCAGTTGGAGCAGGTTCAAAGCGTGGGCAGGACCAACGTGTACGAGTTTCCACAAACCCGTCTGAACCAACCTTGAACTCAACTGATTGGTTTAAAACAAAAATAAAAGCAAGCAAGTTTAGCACGAATGAAATTAAAGTAGCAATGACAGCTCACTCAGCTAAGGATTGTAGAAAAGGAGTGTGGGTCAAAGCAGTGTCTCCTGTACCCTCCTTTGGACATCTCTACAGCAAGGTAAGAACATTGTTCTTCGTATCCATCCATCTATTTGTATCCAATAGAAATGAAGTTACACCCAAATTTGAGATCTGAATCCTGTCTTCAGGGAGTGCTGGCTATTACTTTTAGTCACCTCATCCCTTGAGAGCAAGTAATCAAAGTACAAAAGAGCTCACCAGTCTATTCTCTAGGAGCACACTTCCCTACCTCTGACCAAAACTGCAGCTAAAACACAGATAAACACACAATCATTCTTTACTTTCTTCTGAGCAACAAAGACATGGCTTTAAAATTAGAAGGGCTGTGGGTGCTCACCAAGCAGGTGAGCCATGACCCCTCTTCAGATATAATACAGTTGAGCAAAATGACCAAAATACACACTCTTTGTAGTTGATATCATAAATGAGATGGAAGTTTTTTTTTTATATATAAATATATGTATAAAATGGAACTGGATGATACATTTAAGGTCCCTTCCATCCCTAGCCATTGTATGATTCTATGCTATATATATATATTCATATATATTATCTAGATATACTGTATACAGAAGTAAACACCATAAAACTGTTCCCCCCAAATTAATATCAGGTAATTTTTTTATCATTTGCAGGTAAGTGGTTATCTTTTATTTAACTGACATACCAAGCATGCATGCAATTTATTTATTTCCTACCTGAGTCTTATTAGAGCCAAATGCTGGGAAGACTAACACAGGGAAGATTATTCCCCTTCCTACAAACACTATATACACCTACACTTCCAGTTTTTGACATAAAGATGTAAAAAGACAGAAATACTCCTAGCAGAAATGGGCACCTATGCATTCAACTTTAATGTAATGGCTGAAAATTGCCCTGCCTTAGTTAAACTCACATCTTCAAACACTTCCCCAGGACATTTACTGGCAGGTAGTTTTTCTTAAAATTGCCAGCAAACAGTCAGTAATCTACCTCGTGAATGCTCACACATCCAAACTGAGTTATGTTTTCAGTGGGACCACTCATACACTGCACTTCTCACTGGAATAAAAATTTATAGGATCACCATTTTTAAGAGGACATTTAGGCAACACCAGTCCATCAACTAGTAAAGAATTCAGCCCGTAATAACGTAGAATAAAAGCCTCAGATTTGAAATAATCTAAAATACACTACTTGTAACAAGTTATAAAAAAAAAAACAAAAAAAAAAAACAAAAAAAACCCAAAAACCCAAAACCCAGATCTATATTATATAGTCTTGGAATATACAATACGTTGCTGAACACCACACCCCACAGGTTGTTAGTTCTGGGGCTGTTTTGTTTTTTTTTTTCCAGAGCTCTATTAATTGAAAGTAATGATTTCTTTTCTCTTTTGTAAAATGTAAAAAGCATAGAGTTTGTCTATAAAATATAGTTGTCAAATATCAAGGGGTATATATATGCTAACACTTACCCTAGGGGTATTGCAGGGCTAGAGTCTGTTACAAATAAAATCCTTATTCATATGAACAGCTACCTGGGGGGCAGTGCTGAATGTTACACATAATATTTATATTTATATATTTAAAATAATCTAGCAGTGCTATTTAAAAAACTGGAAGCTACACTGCATTTAGTCTCTCCGTTTTGCAGATCTAAGTCTCATTCTAGTAACTATTTTAGCTTTCAGTTACTTTCTATAGAGGATGATCCCTAAAATATAAAATGTTTTTGTCTAGCTTGTCATATCAACTGGTATATTGTTGGAAATTTAAAAGACTTTTCATGGCAATGAAGAAAATAACTACAGAAAAAAGACAAGCAACCGTATTTTCTTCATTGAATTCTGCAATAATACTTTAAAATTTGATAACTTTCCCTGAATTAAGGCTAAAAAAAATCCTTTTTTTTACATGCTTTCCAAAAATTACTAAACAGTTAATCTGTGCTATAGAAAACAACTTGAGACAAGATCAAACACCTACATTTACCAAAGAGTTCAAGCTGTCTGAAGCAAGCTGAGAGACAAAGCAGACAACGCAGCAACCCTGCAGATTGCCAGCAGTCTGAGAAGGTCATGGCTCCTTGCTGGACCTTCCTAATTTACAGAATGAAGGTGATAGTATTCCATCAACTTCTCCCAAAACTCTGTAATTGTTGAAAAACCTGTCTAGAGAAAGCAGGCAGTAACCCTGCCCTTATTCAGTACAATTCAAATGCTGTCATTTGGAAACTGCCACCAGAAGGATGAAATTCCTTGTACTCATGCAACTTCCCAACAGAGACCTTCTTGCCAATGAAGGAAGAATCATGTGAGTCTCTGTATAACCTTCTTAAAACTTTTCCAAATGCTCAGTTCTGTGGCTGCTCTACATCAGAATGTTAGATAATTTCAAGTTCCCTAGCCAAATATGCCACCTTTAAAAGCTCTCCGAGCCTGAGCTTCCCCATTCATCAGGATTTCTGTCCTCCTTCAAGGAGATGAATGAAGATGTGAGCTGGCTTAACAACATCCTGCACAACGAAGCCCTGAACAAAGAAAAGCAACATTTTTCTAGAGAAATACAGCACAGCCTTTGCACTGGGGAAATATTATAAATCTATGCAGCGCTGCAGATAAAACACGCAGTGTCTGATAGCCTTCCAGAACAGCTACGTGTGTTCCCCTTGAAGGGTGAGGACATCTTCTCCCTGTGCCAGTTCTGGGTAAACCTCCTTGTTCTTGCACGGGAACATCATCTTGCTGCACACCAAGAATTTGGCTGAAGGGTTCACAAAAGTAAGAGGAGACAGACTGCTCCTTCTCGGTTCAGCTTTAAGGCTTGCTCGAGGGAGTGCATGTCTGCTCTCCAATAAAAGTATTTGCAAGTTCATCACAAACTCTCTGGCCACTGAACTTAACATCTATGATTCTGCACTGTATGCTCTGCTTCAAAATTACTATTTAAGACTGTGTTTTAACTCGTTGAACAACACTTCAAAATTAAAACCCCTACTTCCTTCCCACCAGCAGCCTGTACGTGTACAAGTATAGGTCTTTTGCAACATATACATACTACTCCTGAATAGGTGTCTAGCAATACCAGACTTACCAGGACCAGAAAGTACTTCTCATACATACCAGCATCTTGAAATAAAGTATAGTTCATCATCTTGAAATACAGTTCAAAAATAAAAATTTAGTAACGCAGCTCCATTGCCATATGTCTGTGCTCAAAATACTTTGTGACCTTTCTGTATTATTAAATGCATAAAAAGGAACAAGGTATTTATGAAAGGTCACAGTTAAGAAAATCACTTGTAAAAGAAAATTTTTAATTGGAAAAAAAAAAAAAAAAAAAAAAAGGATTATAAATAATGCAAATCTGCTATTCCCTATGACCTAACAAGAAAGTTAAATGCTTAAGTATGTAATTCAAAACACACACTATCAGTTTGCAATGAGAATTTTGTCTTAATCTACTACCTAGGAAGCAGATCTTTAGTGGTTACTAGGAAGCTAGAAGTAAAAGAATCAATATTAATTTTCATCAATGTTTTTTTTCTAATACAAGAGAGTAGTCAGCCTTATTAGGTTGTAGCCTGATGCAGTTATATTTTCAATTTAACAAAATACTCTGAAACACTCAATTACAAAACAAGAATTAAAAATGTGAAAGTAAAAGGAAAGGTACCCCTGATCAACTTCCCTCTCACCAGTCACATCAGCCCTTCATCCTAAAATTTTTGCCCTGCCTGGGCAAGGTACATTCTCTTTTTTAAACATCATATCATTGTGAACTTTGACTATTCAATTCTGATCAAACCCTAACAGCACAGAAAGAGCTTTCCTCTCTTTAAGATGCACTACTGGTTAGATGGGATTTATCTGCTGTCAGTAAAGGTTATATTTGCACATAAGTCTATGACAGATTGCAAGTTTATTAACTTCAAGTGAGTTTTCAAGCTGATGAGGGTATTTTCTTGGGTTGGGTTTTTTTGTGGGGTTTTTAGGGTTGGTTGTTGGGGTTTTTTTTTTGACATCTTTCCCTTCCCCAAGATGTGGGTTACTTGACAAATTGGAGTTAAGTTATCTTAGGTCAACATAACTGTAAGTTAAACTAATGAAGTGTATGTCTATGAGTGATGTCTGATTAGTTTAATACAGTTAGTGCTGGACAGCTTGGGCTGCTGACCTTGAAGGAACACAGATAACATTGCAATGCGTTGGAGGATGCAGTTGCAATACAAGACAAATTTACATAACAGTTTGTCATCTCCACTCCTCCAAAACAAAAACTGTTGCAAAAAGAAAGTGATAGGAAACCAACGCTAAACGCCTTGCGCAAGACAAACCAGGGAAAATTAATTATGATGTTTGGCTTGGGGTGGCAGCTTATTTCAAATGCAAGTCAGAAGCAGGCACAGAAAAGGTGTCCATGGATAGAGCAGGCATTCCAAAATTGATAAGACATTGTTTTGGGTAACACTGTTCAAAGGCAGCCTTCTGGAGCACAAGATTGACTCTTGTTAAAATCACATCCCTTCCCCAATTGATGATGTCTGCCTGCTCCTGGTAACAAATACCAGAGCCACTTTTGAACTGTAGCTACTTAGCACACTGCTGAGATGTGCTCAGAGTCCTGATGAAGTTCATTCTGTGGATGAGCAGTATCTGCTTGAACTAAAACACCCCATGCACCATTTCTCTCCGTGAAAGTGCAAAGTCAGCTAAATCCTCATTTACCACCCGTTCTGTGATGCTCTGCTGTGCACCCCGAGCAGAGCACACATGGTGACATCTGACAGGTCACTTGCCTCACCTCAACTGATCAGGTAGGCCAAGCAAAATTGCTGGGCTGAAAGACAGATTGGGTCTGGAGTGAGTGATTCTCACTACACAACAGGTATCTGTTCACCTGAACAGTCAGCTGGTATCATTCCAGTCTCCAGCTGATAGAAATTTTCCCCTTATACAGATACACAATTGACATCTAAAGTTGCATATTACAGAACTGGACCATCAAGAACCCAGCCCCAACAGATGAAGGGCATGGAGATGTTTGAGCAAGTCCAGAGGAGGCCACAAAGATGATCAGAAGGCTGAAGCCCCTCTGCTCTGGAGACAGGCTGAGAGAGTTGGGGTTGTACAGTCTGGAGAGGGGCCACAGGAAAGCTGGAGATGAGTTTTTACAAGGGTACAGAGTGACAACACAAGGGGTTTTAAACTGGAAGATTGGAGATTTAAGTTAGACATTAGGAAGAAATTCTTCCCTCTGAGGGTAGTGAGATGCCCAAAGAAGCCCAAAGAAGCTGTGGCTGCCTCACCCCTGGCAGTGTTGAAGCCCAGGTTGGATGGGGCTTGCAGCAACCTGGTCTAGTAGGAGGTGTCCCTGCCTATGGCAGAGGGATTGGAGCTGCACTATCTTCAAAGTCCCTTCCAACCCAAACCAGTCCGTGATTAAGATAAAACTGCTCCCTTAATCCTCCAGGTCAGCTTGAGTAGTACACGGATAAATCATACTGGCTGATGGAGAAGATGAGGATGTTTTTAAAATGAAACATACATATCCATGTATACACACACAGGTACCCCTATACTTGCACTCAGAGATTCAAGGAGTAGTGACACAAGGTAAAACAGTCTAGGAAACTCTAAAACCTAGCACTATTTTCCCAATTATACCCCAAGAAGTCAATGCAAGAAGAGAAACTTTGTCATTTGCAAGTGTTTATTTGCTTGTGAATAGAAACTTGCATGCACATAACCAAAAACTTGGCTCAAGAGGCCCTGGTGGAAAGCCTCTCTGTAATTTGAGCTTAGAAATTATTCAGTTCCTGGGTTACCTGTAATTTGTACTTGTGGGCACTGTTTGCATGAAATAAAGAGCAGCAGTCCGGGCTTTCCAATGCCACTTCTTGGCAGGGAGTGTACAGAGGACACAGTCCTCTTGCAGCTCCTCCTGGAGAAGATCCATCAGCTGTTTGTGGGAGCCTCCATAAAAAGCTTCAATGAGAAGAACACTCATCTTCCAAGTACTTCGGATCTATTTGGATTCTGCAAAATGACAGTAGAGAAATATTTTACTTTACAAATATGCCTTATTGGTTTTTATGATGACAGAATTATCACATCTCTTAGTTTCAATAACTAAAAGACACCACCTGTACTTTTTTAATTAATCAGGACTCAAAAAAATTAGTGTACTTCGAACTGTTTTGTTTTCTATCTGATAGTTAAAAGCCACTTCATTTTACACACTCACTCCTACACACACACAATTCTTCCATAGCTTAGGAAGTAGTTTATTCACTTTGACATAGGCTTCCCCTCTTTTCCATAAATCTGAAGAACAATTCAAACACACTTCAGCCCCAATAGCTGCTAATAATGGTGAGCTGGGTAAATCACTTAAAGGCAGAGAGAAGCCTGGGGAGATGCAGTCTGAACATCCCTCTGGGTCTCTTTGCATCACTGGGAGCTGGGATCACCAGAGCAACACACTTGGACCCTACAGGAGATAAAAAGCAGGTTATTTTCTTTGAGTGCTCAAAAATGGCTGGAAGAGAACAGTACTGAAGGCTTAAGGAAGTTGTCAGATGAGAAGCCACAGAGCTGCTCACAAACAGGATGCAAAACGTGCTGCCCAATGTGAAGGGAAAGATGAAAACCCTGTGACTATTGCTCATCTCTTTCATGAGTCACACTGCTGGGACTGAAAAGCTCCTTTACAGCTGCTTCAAGCAAAAACATTACATAGAAAAGTTGAAAACATAACATGGAAAGGTGTTCACCATCCATGACTGCCTCTCTGATGGTTTCCTTCTCAACAAGGGAGGATGCTCCATTGAATTTGTTTGCTCAGGCTTCATGTTTGATGCTGTATACTGCAAGACTGTACATCCATTTCCTAACCTGTAATTCCTAGTGGTTTCAAAGTGTAATCCTTATCTTCTCAAAGCCTCCGGTGATGAGAAGAGAGAATTCAACAGAGAACTACATACTCTCCAGAAAATATCATTCATCTCAACCTTGAAATTTAGTTAAATTCAAGTTCAGGCTGAAAACACATGTATTCTGTAATCAGGGGCCAGAAACAAACAAAACAACCAACCAACCTGACAAGTGCACTGTAGCTGTCAAAAGATCAACTGGCCAGCAACAGAAATCCTAACACTGAATAAATTTAATCGGGAGACAAAATGTAAGAAACCTCTAGAGTCATCGGCCCATCACGGTGCAAGCTGAAGCAGTGATGTAGATTTGGCTAACTACAGATCAATCAGTAAGAGATAAAGTATTCTTTGCTCTTTCTTGCCTCAATCCAGCCTGTATTCAGGTTATGATTTGTTGCACCATTCACTTTCCTGTTCTCTTTGCAATAAATTATTTTTTTGGACAACTATGTTCCTTTCAAATTGTAGTCTCTTGGAAGCACAGACTTCACTGAATCTTGGAGCTTGGTACTTTTCAGGTAGCAGAGCAAATTCTGATGTTTTCCACTGACCTGATTTCTAAAATCACACTTTTGAGATCACTGACGTTTTCTGAATTTACGAAGATGTAACAGAAATTATATTCTGTATTCCAAACCCCCTTTGGAGTCTGTAGGGTAAAAACTGCTATAAAAACACAAGCTGTGTCTTAGAATATGCACTATTCACCTAAAGAACAATTTGTAATTAATCATGCTACACTTGTCATCAAATGTCACTGAAAATTTATCTCAAAGGACTAGAGGGAAGCGATTTGCAAATTCAACTCTTGAAAAAAAAAAAAACGGGGGGGGGGTACATGAAAAGTTGGTAAATGCCACTGAGACAGTCAGTCAGGGAGAATGAGTTGCTGCTAATTTACAAATCATTAGCAGTATCAGTAATAAAGTAGTTTCTTCGTGAAAAGTCTGATCAAATTGCACTTCAGACTAGTTCTGAAACTGGTTTTATCACTAGGTTTAGCTGAATCAACAGCATGCTCATTGGGTTTATTTTGCAACAGTTTTCACTGTGCATCCCTCACAGGGACAGAGAATGACTGTACATGCTGATGATCAGAGGTTTTTTCAGTTCTCAGGTTTCCTCATTGCTTGAAGATCCTGACATTTAGGTTCTTCTGCCCTTATCCTACCTTTAGACCTAATAATAAAAGCACACTATGCAAATATTACACAAATATTGCTATGCAATAAACTCCCTTTGGCTATTTACACTGGGAAACCAGGTTAAAATTGGGGATGCATCACGAAGATGATGTTAGATGGTTCTTGTTGTTTAAATTCTACACAATAATAGCCCCTTCAACAGCAGAACGTGCAGGTGAAAACCAGCAATGACACGTTTCTATGAGACAATCTGAAGCTCAATGGCTTTTTTACTAAAGTCTTGCTCCCCCAAACTTTAGGTACTGCTCATTTAAGTCCTCACCATTGCTTGATGTTATCTTCATAAATTACCAGCTATATATATCAAATTCAATCGAGAAAAAAAAGTTATGTAAGGAGCAACTATGGCTTGTTTTGTTTGGGAGGTTTTGTTTGTTTGGTGAGGGGTTTTTGGTTTTTGGGGTTATTTTTGGTTTTTTTACAAGATGCAACTTAACTATGAAACTACTAGAATAACAGCAGCACATATATGTCACATTGACTTCAGGGATTGACCAAGCTGGAGCAATGAAAAAGCAGTAAATCTCTTTTAAGAAGATACACTGATAATTCAAAGGAAATTACATTATATATAACTAATAATTTCTTGTATTTAAAAAGGCACAGAGGAGGTAGAACACAGTCATTCACTTCATATTTCACCCACATGACTTCCAGTTTTGTTCACATACAAAAATAACATCTATTATTTTTGCTTTATTCCCCTTGACCTAGCCAAGTTAAGGTAAATATGTTCCATATACTCCTCAGAAGTCTCAAAAAGACAGAGCTGATAAACGGCCTGAGAACATTCACCGTATCTGATGGAATGCAATCCTCAATTAAATATAAATCACTCCAGGTATTCTTTTCCTCATTTCAAAGAAAATAACAAATACTAGAAAAACAGACCTGCTTCCCCTTTCTCATTACAGTGCTTCCTCTCTGGAGCCAACAATCCTGGGTGTTCCTCCAACAGCTCAGCCCCATCCACAGGGCTGCAGCATCCTTTCCTTTGAAAATCTGTCACTCTGCTATATCAAACATAGCAGCAAATGCTTTGAGATATACATTATTAAGTAACTATCTGAAATAATAAAATCTTTCCAAGTCGTAACAGTGTCAAATGCCAGGACTAACACAGAGGTACACTGAAGAACTGAGATATTTAGGTAGCTATGTAGATGCTGTCTCAAAGCCAGGATCTCACAGGGACATTCATCCAGGACTTCTGTCATTTGCTTCAGCTCTATTGCATGGTGAGCACATCACAGAAAAATGGCAAGAGATAGACTCCCTAAATGGGCCAAAGCTGTCTGGCCCCATAATTTTACTTTAAAAGAACTTCTGAGTACCAGCAGAATAATAAATATTTACTTGAATGGAATGGAAGAATTAGCTGCACAACTAGCCACAGAAACCATGGCTTCTTTCAAAACTCTAGGAGAACACCAACGCAAGTATTCTTGTTAACCAACCTAGGTAGAGAAAACTCACCATTTTCCATGGTTTATTAAACACACATTCACTCTGCCTTACAAACAGACCTGTGGTTTCACAAACATCAGCACAGCTCACATCAGAAAGCCATAATTAGCTCCATTCATTGACGTACACAGACAAAACAAATTACAGCTCATGTTTAAATATCTGTCCAACAAAATATTTGAGCAACAATCCAAAACCAAAGGAATATTTGTTAATATATTCCATAGGTAGAGAGCTGCTATTAGTTACAGGAAATAAGGTATATGGTTTCAGTAATGATTGTTTCAACGGTCACAGTCCCACACGTATGAGAAATTTATTCCACCACCAGATCCAGAGCACACGTGGTTCAGCATCTTGTAGCTCAACCAACTATGAAACCCATCAGGTATGTGTTGTGGACATAAACATACTTACAACCTCTGAGGATTTTAGATAAAAACACCTAACAGAGGTAAAGACTCTTCACATTCCTTCTTCAGGTAAACCAGGATTTCCAAAGGTTTTCACAGGGTCTTTATCTTTCTTCCTCCCCCAGTGCTCCCTCCCAGCCCCACGACTTTCACCCAGCCCATGTGTGGATGTGGTGTGTGCACCTCCCACTCCCCGGGCTGACTCACTGAAACCCCCGAGCTGTACCTGCAAACACAATCACACACTTTCATATTTGACCAGAACTGAATTCCTGTTTAGATCACCCAAAAGTACCAGCTTTGTCATTACTGAACTCTACGAGTGCATGAAGCGAGAAGGCCACGCTTATCTTTTATAGAAATCAACTGGAAACAGCAAGAAGTTCTCTGCTGCTTTTGAGAAGGTGGTAAACCAAAATCCTTCACCTTTATTTAGATGCCTGCATCAGCACTAATATTAATTTACTGGTGACACCCCTGAGCCACACTCTGCCCCAGCTACACAACCTGGGAGTTGGCAGAACAGAACCCCAAAACCAAGCATCACCTGCAGGCACCAAGGTGCTGAATGCACTGCCTGCTCTTGTTCCACTAAACACTGAAATACAACATTTAATTTCACTTTGCTTATTATCCACATCTATGTGTGCAAAGGCTTTGTCACGCCGACAATCAAATCCCAGCCAGCAATAAAAATAGACTGAAAGGAAGAAAATCCCAGAATTCCCAATGGTCTCAGGTAAGGATTCTCCATCACTGCCTCAAAATCCCTTCCCGTGCAAGGTTTATTTATGACACTTACTTGAAGTACTTGCTTAAAGGACTGCCAAGTTACTCTTCTTCGATAGCCTATTTTAAGACATCCTGGAAGGACACATATACCAAAAGCCCAACTGCTTATAATGCATTTTAAAATATGCAATTGTTTTTTGTTTTTTTCTCAGTCTCAGTATTATGTTCCTCAAAACACTCACACCTCAGAGCACGGGACAGGCGTGCATCCCATCTAGTGCTTGAGGTGATGCACTTGGAATTCCAAACAACCAAATTTTTAACAACTTGTTTCAATCTTAACTAAAAAGCAAACTGAGAGGTTCACCGGGTTCAGTTCCTACATCTGCGCTTTCAAGCCTGAAATGCAACAGCAGGAATTCAAAGTTACAGTTTAAAGATGTCCCAGGGCTATGAATCCAGAGATACACTGACACAAGAGACACTAATGGCTCCTTTTGGTTTACATATTTAGAAAGTAGCATGCTGTAAAAGCTGCACATTATCCTGTGCATGCTAAGTAAACAATATTGCTATAAATCCTTAAGAAAAAGTTGTTAATGCATATGCAGAGTATGCATTTTTAAACTCAGTGTTTAAATTGTTTTATTCTTTTATCTAGGCAAATGCACTAATGGCCTTCATCATTTCTCACTGTAAATTAAATTTGGGTGGTTTTCATTGGGAGAAAAGTAAAAAAAATATCCACCCTTAGAATTTTCTTCCCACCCTCTTTCCTGACACAGTCATTGTCATAAATACTTGGCATGCATACTTCTAACCACCCTCAATCAACATCTTTGAACATCTTAATCAATACTGAATAACAGAAATTATTGCTTGCTTTTTTTTTTTTTTTTCCAGTGGAGCAAAACATCTGTGTATCACATTTATGGTTAACTCAAAACCACACACAGCCCCACTACCTCAGCAGGGAAGCATACATCCTCCTTTGGAGCACAGCACTCAAAAGACTTATTTTCAGGGAAATTTCACCAACCAACCCCCTGACTCCCAGTATGTTATGAAGAACAATTACAAAACACAACTTGGTTTGTGTGTCTCTAATTGGCCTACTAAGTCTAACACATGGTATAAAAGTACTACTCAGAACAGGGCATCAGGGATACTAAATAGCCTGTAAACTACTTTTATGAGCTCAGCTTAAAAAAAAAAAAAAAAAAAAAAAAAAAAAAAAAAGGAAAAGTCAGTATTTTTACTGTTTAATTATAAGAAAGTTTCCTTGATTCCTAAGCCAAAAAAGAAGGTGAAAAGACAGTGAAGAGGTGTGCTGGAGAACTAGGGCCGTGCTCAGCCACGACCACCCATGGCCAGCAAATTGGGTTCCTTGCCCACAGAGTTCCTCTGCTTCCCCCCTTTCATGTTTCCAATAGATTCAGAGAAGCCAAGACAAGCCTGCTGTAGATATTAAAGACTCAATTATCCTCACAAAAAGTGCTAAAATTATTTTGGGTAGCTCTTCAGCCACAAAAAGGATTTTGGGGGGAAAAAGAAATAATTTAAAATTAGTACAGATCTAATATAGGAGTATAACCTGAAAACGCAAGGTTAGCAGTTGTATTTGATAGACAATTAGTTATTCTGATTTAATAGTTAATTATAAGCTCCCATTTGCCATATAATTCAAAAGCCTGCAATAATGGGAACATACTTTAACAAAGACTGCTAATGTTATTTAATGATATGTTGGCTTTTTCCAACTTATTTGGACTGTGTTTACAGTGCTTGAAGGATCAAGGCAGTTAAAAAGACTCATCTTTCTCAGTCCTGTACCTATTAGTAAAAATTTGATAATCTTGATGATCTTCAGGGCTTACATTAGCTTTGAATATCTGAACAATACTTGATTTAGAATATCTGAGTGGATAGGGAACTAATAGGTGTGGTAATGGGAGCTGTAGCACTATTTTTAAACTTGACAGAAGATATATTAGTTGCTAGTTCCCTATTACAGAAAAAGCACCAGTCTGGTAATAATGGGCTGGCATTTTGAAATTCCTCCAATTTATTAGGAATATGATGAGAAATGTGTTCCACACATTCTGGGCTTCAGACCAGCTTCTGTACAGAAAGGTAAGTGTTACAGCCTGCACTCCTACCCAGTTTAAGACCAAATATACACGCTCCAAAAAATGACTTGCAAATATTTTAACTGATTTTCTTTGAGACTTAGTCCATACTTTGTATTAGCTAATTGATTAAAAGACAAAATCCTCATTAGAAGCCATCATTAATTGCTCTGTGGAATAAGAGAATAACCCTACAACAAAAACGAGGCATTGTTTCACACACCAAATTGCAAATTGTAAAACCTTACATGATGAACAGCAAATCATACTTTTATCATGGAAATTTGGGATTTAGCACCTAAAGCACTGCTCTTGTACAGAAACTGATATTGCAAGAGTTAATTTAAACATTAATTTAAACATTAGGCTTGGTAGCCTGAGATATTTGGTGCAACTTTTGAGTGGGCACAAGCCAGATTTATTTTACTGTCAGCAAACAACCACTTGAATATGTAATGAAAGGATCTCCATCTCCATCTCACCTTGAGTCAACAACAAGGATGGGATCAGACCTACTGTCAACTCAAGTTCAGCTGCCAAATCCAGGAGAAGTCCCACATAGAGAAGCACTCCTGAGGGACAGATACATGAACTTCACAACACGTTCCAATAAGGTTACCTCTAAATGAAATCAAATCATGATGGAAAACGGACATCAAAAGGGGTGCCAAACATATCTGCCACATTATTCACCTAAAGACCCAGAATACAAACAATTTAAAATTATAAACATGAGGATTCTGACAAGCTACAAAACCCTTTACTAAATGAAGAGAATAAAGGTTTTGTTTGGTTATAAGAAGTTACACTCAAGTATTAGATCCCTACAGCAGTTTGGATATGATGGTCCTGGGAGTCATCCAGTAACTTCAGGGTTGCAAGTTACCTGCATAAAGAATTTTAAGTAGTAAGCTCATTCAACAGATGAAATCATTTTTTCTCTTCCACTTGCCCAACTCATATCTTCTCAGGAGAGACCTCAACCAATGCTTCATGCTATGAACTGGAGAAGAGCAACACAACTCATTAACTTCTGTCAAGCCAGCACCATGTTCTCTTCCATAAACTTCTCAAAAGCTCACAGATTCAAAAGTCAACATCACACAACAGTGAATGAGGATTTTATATGGCAGAAAAGAGTTTTCCACTACATCCTATTTCCAATCTGACATACAGAAGATGTTATCTACATTAATTTATAAAAATCTAGTGCAATGAGTTACCAATTTCATTTGGTGATGCAGCATCAGGTTTCCTGAAAATAATTCCCCTATAAGGTTTAGTCTAAACCCTCTGAAAGGACTGCAGCAATATTAAAGGCTCCTGAGTAGAGTCAAAGTGCTTTCTGAAAGCTCCCTACAAGTGCTCCCCAAAATCTCTGCTGACCCAAGACTAGCAAATCGAATGACTTGCACCAGTTCTTTCCATTCTGCTTGAAGTGATGGAAAAAAAAAAGGTGTATTCATCCATTTTCTTTTACTTTGCAAGTAAGAGAAGGTGAAGGGGCTCTGCATCCTCCACAGGGAAATATCTATAGATACACACGTTGCAGAAAGGTAAAAAATACTCAGCCCTGTTAAATACAGATGCCTGTTATCATCTGTCAATAGCAATGGTGAGCATTTCAGGAAATACTGTTTTTCATCAGTAAAGCCAATATACAATCTGTTTTAGAAGGTTGTTTTGGTTGTTTTGTAAACAAGTTTAGGTTCTGAGCTAATGTTTTAAAACAGATACTGCAAAACCAAATATCAATGTCTGTGAGAGACCCTGACAAACAGGAAAGGAGTGTGGCCCTTTTTAGCACCATCACAGACAACAGCAAGGCAGGGACATGCACAAAAGACATCAGGATGTAAATTTTTTCCTTGAAGACTATCAGATGGCTGATATTGGAAAAGCACCATTAAAATCACCACCATCAAAAAGCCTGTGCCTTAAAAACCTTGCTTTTGTTGCATGTAAGAAAATCTGGTTGAAGCATGTGATTTGCACTGCAGTCTTTAATGAAAAGAGTTAACAGGTTTGGGTTTATTTACTTTTATTTCATTATAAATCAGTCAAACTCACTTAAGATTTTGGCTTTAGGTTCAATTAAGAATCACTATCTAAAAAAAACCAACCAAACAAACAAAAAACCCCACCAAATTAACAACAAAAAACAAAGAAAAAAAATCCATCTCAGTCTGAAAATCATTTCCCCTGCCTGAGTCAACTGGCCATACTCAGAAAACTTTCCTTCTAAAACGTGAAAACCCTTATCAAAATCAAACATCCTGTTCAACAAAATCAAAATGATGCTGTCAACTTCAATTTGCACCACCAGAGAACCTGCAGAACCCAACATGCTCCTCCTGCCAACTGGTATAGTGTTAAGAACATTAAGTACAGTTTATAATGGCCATGAATACTGGGATGCAGGGAAAAACATCTTCACTGCAGCACTCAAAGCTGAAGAAGCTATTTTAGGGTCATTACTGGAAAGTTCCTAACTATTTAAAGTTTAGCTGGCTATTAGTAGGTGCTCTTGCTGACATTGCTGATATGATGAAATGCCAGAGATATCATTACAAGCCAACAGGAGAAACCACTCACACCTCATGCATGGAAGGTCTGTGCTTAATATTCCCACTACATTACAAAGTCACAAAGATCAAAAATTTTAGCTCGTACTAAAGATATAGGGCTTATGCAGTCATTCTGACCATTGGAACATTTTTGGCAAAACCATCAGTTAGGCATTCAGAGAAGCTCTTAAGAAACCTGAAAGAAAAGCAAGGGAGCAGCTTGGAAATACCCTCAAAAGGCTCAAAGGTTATCTCCAGAGAGCTTTCCATATGCAATTGGACTCAAAGCAATGCTACAGATAAAACCATTTTTCATTATGGTTTTGTTTTTTTTTTTCATGTACAAACCCCAATCAAATTGGGGTGCTTCAGACACTGAGGGAACACACCAGGGTACTCACTAGGTCTCAGAACTCTTAGTAACTGCTCACCAGAACTAACACTGACTTTCCTGCACTCCTGCAAGACCTGATCTTGCTCTAGATGACAAACATGAGCACTTTTGCTGTGAAGGTTTCTAACCCAAGCACACCAAACACAGTGACTGGGACTGGGAAAACTTCTTGCCAATTAACCAAGACACACATCAGGAGCTTACGTCAAGGTGAGGTGGAATCATTACCATTTTAAAATTTTAATTTGTGTAAAACATGAAAATATTATTTCTGTTTGTCTTTTCTACAAATTCCAGTGAATTCAGGTAATTTTTAAAGTTTCTTAATGTTGCCTCCCAGCTGAAAAAAGGGAAATTGTGAACCATTTTCACCTTCATAAACTTCGGCCCTTCATACCTGCACCTTCTTCCACCCAATGTAAAAAATTCATTCTGCCAAGCACTGCAGTGTTACAAATCTGCAAAAATTCAAGCAAAGGAAACTCAGGCCCCAAAAGTTTGTTTCATCTAGTGGATTTTATTGGTGATATACAGGAAGTGACTCTAAGATCCAGGGAAGCTGGTGCATCCTCACACATCACTCAGAGCAGAAAATAAAGATGCTGCATTTGTGCTGTGCAAGGTGGTGTGGGTGGCTCTGGGCATCACTATGTTGAGCTGTTTTTAGAAAAAAAAAAAAAAGGGCAAAGTGCTTTTTTTAAGCAGGTAACATTAAGCCTATCTTCAGTTATCTATTGACATTGAGATTCACTAAATTAATTTTCATAAAATGGATCCAAATCTAAGAGAGCTGTCCTGGTGAGAGAGGTTACATGGATTTTATCTTATTATGGTGTAAATGCTTCAGATCTTTCTGCATCTTTTAGGAGTCAATCTTCTCACCACTGTTTAAGCAGAGGTGGGTCCCACCAAGATCAGTTAAACATGGATACTTGAAGGTGCTAAATGAAACTGGTTTAACCCCACATGTGAAGCAGAAATAGCTCTGGAAGACAGTTAACTCTCCCAGTTTGAATCCCGGAGATATAATTATAATTAAGGAGGTGTGGGGGAGAGTTGGATGTTCAGTATGACAAGAGGTTGTCCCTCTGCTTACACAGGTTGCCTCCAGAGAACGTACACATAGTGGAAAATAATGCAGAGCATACCTCAGATTAAGCAGTACCAATCTGAGAAGAGAAAAGGAATTATTTCCAACAATCTCAATCAATCACACATTCGTTAGCTTCCGCTGAAGAGAACCTAATCCAAACTCTGTTCATTTCCAAGTGGTTAAGAATCCATTTGTGAGGTGCATTCAAGATGCACTAAGATGAACAAAATCTGTTTTGCATGCCAATATCCTTGGAGAGGGCAATATTCATGCAAGCTGATTCAAGCTACTCTTCAGAGCTGCAGCACTCTGCCTTCCCACTGAAGCTCTGAATGACTGTGGACAAGAAAGATCCATCAATGATTTTTCCTAGGCTCTATAGACAGCTGGTTTCTTAACAGTCATGGAAGCATTTTCTTGGGCATTAACAGACTGACTCAGAAAAAGAAAAAAAAAAAAGTCTGCTTTTTTCTTTGAAGCTCTTTTTTTCCTTTCAAGCCATGCAACACCACTTGATTTTTAATGTACATTCAACTCACATGAACTACTCAACCAAGCACCAGGCTCTGGCTTACTGAAGTTGTTGTAATGGTTGACTAGCAGCCATAGACCATTTCATATGTTTGTGTTTCTTTACAAATACCACTTACATACTGCTGGCATTTAGAATGACACCTGTGATGTTGCTGACACACCACTACAGTTGTAAAGTTTGCATCTACAGGCACTCTCGACTCTAAGAAACTTGCTGGTGAATATATACAGCATTTCCTTTGACTCTAACTGGAAAGGTTATTTTGACTATTTCCTATCTGAATAGGAAAAAAGCTTCAGAAATGGGGTTTAGAAAGGCTAAACCCCCACTGATTTTCTTATCACTCAACGTGACTTCACTCAATGCCTTTTGTCAACAATTTTCTCAAGAATTTTTTCCTGACCATACTACCAGTTTTCTTAAATTATACTGCAGACACATACTCATATATACACAGAATTTCGTGTACTTGTTACTCATACTGTTCCCTGCTTACTTATTATTCTGAAGTCTACCACTTATAAATACAGCTCTGCAGCCTTTCCAGAGATGTTGACAAAGAGTTTGATGACAGAGAAATACTTGGTTTAGTTTTGTGTATGTAGGTAAGAGTAAAAAGAATTTATCTGCAATTGAGGCAAAAAAGGAATGCAGATGAACCATTCAACTTCCGAAAGTCAGAGGAGTCCTAAATTAGCTTCAGAGGGTAAAAAACAAATCTATGCACATATTCAATTTACGAGGCAATAATAAGAAAATGCTTGGATTCAATAATTAAATCTAATAATTACATAACTTCTAACTAAGGATTTTCAAATTTTTTTGTTTTTAAAAAATATGCTTTAGACAGCAAAATGTAGCTGGTCCATCTTCTCCTCCAACCCCAAAATGCTAACAAACATTAATTAAACCTTCTAGGTAGGTATTGTTACCTCTACCTAAGAGTTGAGAAAACTTGCATTAAAAATGGTGATTTAGACAATTTTCCAACAGTAGTTTTATAGTGAAGCCAAGAAAGGTGCAGTGACTGTGTCCCTACTTCAAGCTACCCCAATCCACATTCTCTTTTAAACCAGCAGGAATTTACTTGCCATTTTGCCACACGTGAAAAAATGTTGCCAACAGCAGTGTTAATTTTTCATTAGCATGAGCCCTTGTAATAAAACAAAAAAAACAAACTTTTGCCTCCTTTTTGTTTTTAAAAAATAATGGAAAAATCAAAGTACAATCAAGGTAAGGTATGCATCCTCTATTAATATCATTCTTCATCTGGTTAGCTGATGCAGTCTGTCTTCAAAAGGAAAATACACACTTCTTGAAACCATATGAATCGTTTCTGATATGACTGAATCCCTGGTTTCATTTTTTTTAATTTTCATTTGTTAACATCTATTTTGCTTCCAACTCTTTTACCTTTTTTTCTAATTATTTCACCATCTTTTCCAGTTACTTCCTCTTGGACCTTAGACCTACATCATCTTTTTTTTTTTATTTGTTTAAACTTCTTCCATGACAAAAATAAAACCTACCAAGGCCAGACTTACAGCAGATCACCTGCTACGTCAATGAGAAATCTTCCAAATGTTGCTGTCTCAAACTACCCTCACTTTCAGCTTTTTCTTATGCATGAACATGTCCACCATTTCTCTTATCTGCTAGGTTTACAATCTCAGAGATTCTTTTCCTACCCCATGATGCTTTATTCTTCCCCACACTCTCCAGTTTCAAGTCCTTTTTTTGCTATTCCAGCAGCAAATATTCACAGCTCACTTTATCTTATTTTCCTCCCCTAATCTCCAGTCTCACCCACCTGTCAATCTTCTCACTTCCAATTGTTTTAAACACATTTACAAACAATCTCTTTCTTCCTCCTCCAAGTTACCACATAAAATCCAAAATTCTTCTCTTCACCTCTGATTTTTCCTCCCACCTCCTAGTTAGACTTGAGGCTTGTTTCATCCCATTTTGTGGTTGTCCCCTCCCTAGAAATGTTCAAGGCCAGGTTTAAGCAACCTGATCTAGTGAAAAGGATCCCTGCCCATGGCAGGAAGGTTGAAACTAGATGATCTTTATGGTTCCTTCCAGCTCCAAGTATTCTACGACTATGATTTTTATCATTTTCATTAGGATTGCTTGGAATGTCCCAGCTTCTCATCAA
The DNA here is from genome assembly GCA_023637945.1 of Phaethornis superciliosus. Classification (NCBI taxonomy): domain Eukaryota; kingdom Metazoa; phylum Chordata; class Aves; order Apodiformes; family Trochilidae; genus Phaethornis; species Phaethornis superciliosus. The sequence goes on from JAJQWJ010000007.1 coordinate 35,120,605, forward strand.
AAAAAAAAAAAAAAAGGAACATGTTGCCAAAGAGCCATGCACCAAGATGAACTCTACTCCATACACTCCAATATTTCCCCACTCTTCTTTCTCCCTCCTTTTCAGCCTCTGTTCATGAATACTTTAAGTCTTTTAACACCCTTCTACACCTATTCTGTATATGTTCCTCCAAGTCTGTTTCAACCTTTGGTCTTCTACATTCCTCCTTTGACCCTCTGTCCACGTCCTCTTCTGTAAACACTACAAGTTGAGAGCCCAACCACCTCTTTGCATCTCTATCAAGTTCTCTGCACCACTATGATCCAGTCTGCCCAGTACAAGTAGAACTACTCCAATGATGCTTTCAACTAGTCCAAGAAGCATCAGAGTTCAACATTTTTTAATTGCTGAATCCCTTTGTTGTGAAGGGACTTGCTGAAAAAAACTAAAACCCTTCAAGTTCTTCACTTTTTCACAATTCTAACAAATATGTAGTCTATAAAAGCAACAGTCTCTAACTCTGTTCTGCAAATTAAGCTAGCATCCCTAATTACTGTTTCTGAATGGACATGCAGACCACTAAAGTTTAAGAAACAGCTATTAAAGTCCAAGCAGATTAAGATTTTTGGGTTTTTTTTACAATATACTATTACTTTTTATTTAACCTGTACAATTTTCTGTGACTTCACTATTTCTCCTATTTTGGAATCATCACCAAAAGTGTTGTGGTTTTTGTTTTCAACCATACAAGTTACCACATCTTGCCTGCACCAATGATGTGAACCAACAATTGCCAGTGTACAGTAAAACCAGGAAGCTTTGCTATTTACACACTCTCTGCAAGTGGCAGCTCACGGGCTTTGAGAACTGCTCTTATTGTATGGAATCTGCAACAAATGTTAGGTCACTGCATCCCCCTTCAGCTTGCAACATTACATCTGGATTCCTCAGAAATTACATGGAGTTCCTTGCATTTCAAAGCTTCTGAGCAACATGGGTTTCAAAAATCGGGAGTTATGCACAAAGATTCTTTCTTGCACCCACTGATTTCAAGCTACAGCCAAAAAGTATGGAATGGAAGATGCCATTTAGACTTCCCAGTGCATACAGCATCCCCCTGGTCATACTTCAGCTGAGCAGGATCCATACCTGCTCCTGTAGCACACAGCCTGTCTATTCCTTTTTTACCATTTCTATAAAACTGATGTCTCAGAAGAAGCTACTAAGCAAAATATTTTATTGTATATGTTTAAACAACAACAACAAAAAAAGCAGCATAAGGAAAACTATGGTTCTCCAGCCGCTTTTTGCTGTTTAGTTACCTTCATAATAATTCATTACCTTCATAAATTCATTACTTTTACAGTATTTCACTATGAGCACACAATCGAATGGAAAGAAAAAGATGCACTATTTTTTACTATTTGTTTTCATTTGTTACTATTTGTTCCATTTTGAGAAGACTCTTGCTGAAGCTCTCCATTTCTGCACACTTAACAAAGGTCAAGATTTATTTTTAAATTTAATCTCTACAGGCAAAAACCAAAAAAAAAGTTGCAGTTTTTTCTTTTCTGATATCCCCTAAGGTTTTCCACTCCTCTGCATTCATCTGGTGATAGAAGGAATCTCTGAAGTCCTTTGAAACTTCAGATACACCTTAGAGATCAATATGTTTCTTTATGAGAGGCCTCTCACAGCACATTGGTCTCACTCTCCACTACTGCCATTTACTTCTTGCTTGATTTCCAGGGTTTTGGCCTTTTTAAAAAAAATTTTAGAGAATTATCTCCAAAGCCTTGCCTATGACTGAAATCCCCACTAACGAGCAAACACTCTCCAGTGCTGAAAAACAGGTTGGGACCCACAGAAGAACAGTTTCAGAGACTCCTACTCCTTCCTTTTTTCCTCTTCAGATACATCAATCCAAACTTCGTTGAAAACAGTTGTTTTTCCAAAACACCTTCTTGAGACAAAAGATAATAAAATCACTTCAGAAACCCAGTAACAATTTTTAACTTATTACACACACGCACAAAAAAAAAAGAAAAAAAAAAAAGAGCTTTGCCTCCGTAACAAATGCTTTGCTTTGTGAGGACTATAATAAACTACCGTCTGTGGCACATGAAAATGCAGAACAAAACTTGGTTCTGCTCTTCTAAAGCCCAGCACCAGGCAACATCAGACCAAAGTGTGAGCACAAGCTTCTTGGGCATCAGAGAAACACCGGGAACATCAGACGCTGAAACGTGTGTAGGTGTATTAGCAGTCCTACCATCCATCTGTCAGAAATCTTCGATGTTCCTGCACATCACCCACTGGCAGAGCTGTCTGCCAAGCAAAAATATTATGAAATGTTCATTATATACTCAAATCCCACCCCCCTTCTCAAGGAGGAAATGGAAAAACCTGTCCCTCCGCATGCACGCACTCACGTTCGTTACCAACAAACAGTGAAAGACTTTCAAATTCACCCAGAAAAAAAACCTACCAGGAGACCGGGACTGTGAATTTTGATCTACATTTTAGCCAACTTTACTTACCAGAGGATAGGCTGAATTTTAGTTCACGTATATATCTCTTTTTTTAATGGACGTTAAAGACAGAGTTTACAATTAACTGAACAGACAGCGTACAAAAGGCTTTTAGAACTACACCATATGGTCGAGGGAAAGGAACAATCTGGACTATCCACATTTCAATCTGCAGGCTTGTCCACATCTATAACACATTGTATTGCTGTAATAAAATATTAAGATAGAAAAGTAAAAGTGAAAATAATCCATCTTTTGCACTACCCGGCAACAAGGCATTCTACAGTCTAGTGAGTTTAATAAATATTTTAATTTTTATGATTCTGGCACGCTGAATCAGATATAGCAAATAAAATTCCCAATTCATTTAAAGCAGTATTTCCAGAAGGATATGGGTGAGTATTCATCTTACGCTTCAGGGAAATAAAAAATACCAGTTTACATGGGGTATACTGGCAGCAGTTTATGTAACAGATGACACATTCTTGGAAATCAAATAAAAGCAGAAAGAAAATACCCATTGTTGCTTAGTGAAGGACTAATCACATGGTCACAGCTGGAACCAGTGTAAATCATTCATTAATAAAATTCTGTTGTAGTAGTCACTTTTTGTGCTTTTCAAATGCCAATAGAAGAAAAAAACCCACCTCTTTCAATTCTTTTCAGAAAGAATACATTTGTAAGCATTCTATAGTAACCGTTAATCGTACTAAATCTTTGTAGAAAAAGAAATGCCTACAATGAAGGAATTGCTGGAGCGAAGGAAAAATGCAAATAATTATGTATTTTATATATAAATCCCAGAACGTATTTCAAGAAGATACTTGCTACTCTTGGAGGTAGACGTCTGACTTCTGATTGCACAGAATCCAACTCTCCAAAAAAATCAGTTGAAGTCTTTTGCAGAATATATTTTATAATGTCAAAGAACATAAATGACAGCCTTATGAGTCATAATCCCTCAATGTAAACTAGAAAGTTGCACGAGATTAAATGCAGACATTACAGAAGACGATCATGTAATACTCAAATATTCCATAATCACATTCTCTGTTGGATTGGTATTGGAGGCTCCTGGCCAGCTCTGCCTTGAGCAGGAAGTCAGGTTAGATGGCCTCCAACAATCCCTTCCAACATGAATTATCCTATGATCCCAGGTTCTTTTCCACTAGAGAGTTCTGCCTTCTTGAGTTGTGCTCTTTATTTTCTCTTTCACTTGAAAGAGTTCTTTTAATATCTATATATACACACACATATATATTATTTTTTTTTTTAAGTTTTATGTTCCTTTGCCTCCAACAGCAGGATGAAAATTCCACATCCAAACCTGTATGTCTCTGCAGACAGCAAGTTATTAAATCAGAAAAATCACATCATCCTCTGCAACTGCTTTGAAAGCAACCTCCTGGTGCATCAGTGCTGGTATGTTCATTGTTCTACGTGCAGCACTAGAGGATGAGAAGCATATTTTTCTTATCATTTTGGAGAAACTACTGACCCAGTAAACAAAAGTATGTCATTCAATGCTTTAAACTGGAACAACATAAAGTACATGAGACGGGGTTTTTTTCTAGTCTGAAAGAATCCAAACCACACCATTCCTCAGTGCAAACACTGCACAAACTGAGCATTTAAAACTGTCAAGAATTCCTTTTAATTGAAGGGTTTATTTGAATTAAAAAGCTCAAAACTTATCATCTCCCTCATTCTGTACCTATTAAGCAGTCTGAGCAAAGACTTGCAGCACCCTGACTTGCTAGGATAGCTGGGTTTTATTGTCAAGCCTGCTGAGGACTTCTCAAATCACTGTCAAACCAAAGTCCCTTGAAATACATCTGCAGCAGCCCTGTACAGCCAGTGGGAATGCTCAAGTGTAAAGCTCAACACATGCTTACATTTCCACATGGCCAAAGGCTCTATTGCTCTGTTCTTGGGTTTACTGGAGTTATTCCTACCTCACAGTGACATTCCCAGTAAAGACAGAGACTTTATACGAAGCTGGTTAATACAAAAAAAAGAAAAAAAAAAAAAAAAAAAAAAAAGAAAAAGAAAAAAACCCCAGTTTTCTAGTAATTAACTTCAAGTGGTGTGAAATGACAGTTCAAAGCACCATGGCTGCTAATAGCATTACTTACACACGGGAGGAAACTGCTACCTAAGAAAACCAGAATATATAAATGAAGTGTAGCACTTTTGTCAGATTTAGAATTTTAAAAAGGCCCCCAATGTTTCCTGCTAACTTTGATTTTAGCAACTGTGCACTCTCTCTTAAAACAAGTAAAATCAGAAGGCGGGCAAGTGAAATGAGAAAGTACTGAAGAAAAAACTGTGACTGAAGAAAAGCACCTGCAGAAAACATCAGCTCTCACACATGTGTAGCCCACAATGCAGACAGGTAGCTTCTATATAAGATTTTCTGCTGTTTCTCTCATAAATAATAAAAATAATGCTTTTTTTTGTTACCAAAAATGCAGTAAAGAAGATTGTGACTGGCCAGAATACATACACAGGTAAGTTTAACTCATGATGTTGGTTGTTTTTTTTTTAATAAAAGCTGTGAAGCAGCATATCTGAGTGGCTTATGACTTTAAAAAGAACTTTCATAGAAGAATTAGATAATACAACTCTCCATCTGATCAAAGGAGGCTGCCATTACGCCCAGGAAGAGCAGCCAGGCACCTCACTCTTCCCATCCTGGAGCCTGCCAGACATCCTGCTTTTCAGAAGTCTGTCCAAAGGGCTTTGAAACATAATGAAAACAGGCCTAGGAGGACTCCTCCATATGCTTCCCACAAAATATTTTATTTTCTTCTCCGTTTGTCTGCTTCTAGATGAAATGGGAAGAAGGAAAAAAAAAAAATACACTTAAGTTACAAATTCATGGGGAAAAAAAAACACCCATCAAATCAAACCAAGACCCACGTCCCTCTCACAGGCTTCACGTGCCCACACGCAATGTTCTCCTTGAAGCTACACCACACACACCTGATGGGTTTTATACTCTGTTTTATCTGTTGCTAACAGCTTACAGAGTGCACTGTGTCTTCTGACAATGGTATCATCAAAAGAACCACAATATAATGGGTTTAATGGTTTCCATGCCCAATTGCCATTCTCCGGCAGCAGCGTGAAGCCCATGGTTGAGGTTCTCTGAAAAGTGATGGGTTTTGGTTCCAGCACCAGACACAGGTCCCCACATGTACCTCTGTATGGTCTGGATGAGTATGCAGCAAAAACAAGCCTTTAAAAACAAAGAAAAAAAAAAAATCTAACTTTTGAAAATGTGCATCTATTAATGACTTTTTTTTCTCCATTAGAAACCCCATACCAGGTTCTAGGGAGATGAGGTCTTTTTAGCCAGGAGACAAATACAAGCTAACATTAATGCTTTGAAAGCTAAGATGTAATTGTAATAATCCCTCTCAATGAAAACAATAGGACAGAATTCAAAATTACAAATTTTAAGACAAGGGAGAACATTTTGGGGAAGTATAAACAGCAGAGGAAGGCTCTTGCCCACCTAGAGAGCTGCAATCTATTCCCACCAGCTCTGCTTAAATTCGTATTCACAGCTTTCTCCATTAGGCAAGCATCAGTATTATTAATTTCAGTGGATATTACCTGAGTGTGCACAAGAAAGCTAAGTTCAGGAATTTAAATTTCTGTGCTGATTTACATTTTGAAGTCAGAAGCAGTGGTTGTCTAAAGTGTCTCTACTGAACGGTAACGAGCGAGTTTATTTATTTAGTTTAGATCATTAAGGCATAAAAGTCCTCACCACAGTTACATAAATTAAGATAAAGTTATTCATAGAAAAGGAATAAATGTTTCCAAAACATTTTGTTCCTCTGCAACAGAAACCACCACAGAGAGAATGATGCTGCTGGATGAGAGAAAGAAAGTATAATAAAACTCCACCAAGAGTGAATTTCATGCTGAAGTCAGGAGTTGATTAATAGTTTTGACAGTAACATAATAAAAAGGGGTTGGGCTTAATCTAAGAGCTATTTTACAAACTAAATTTTATTAAACTGGCATTATATTTTGTAATTGTGTATTAAAATGTGTCCCACATTAGGCAGCAAATAGCTTTTAAGTAAACGTTTTGTTTTCTTTAGGAAGACAAATCTTCAACACCACCAACAACCAAAGCAGCCTTCCACTGAAATGCTTTCAGAGTGTTTTTTTCCCTTTCTATCTCACAAAAAATACGCAAACTTGGATGCCTACAACTTGCACATAAACCTGAATTATGGCACTTAAATCCATTCATTAGAACTTAAGTGGTCTGAAGATAGAACTTTAAGCACACACAACTACTCCCTCCACCAGTGAGCATTTACTCCAAGGGTCCAACTCCTAGACTAGAGGTATCTAAAATTCAAATCCTAACTCCTGGTTTTTAAGGAGACACATTGCTTTTCCCCACCCTGACCTATAGCTCTGTGATTTTCCATGAGTTTTCTTTGAAAAACCAAAACCAAGTCGCAAGCTCACGTGTCGGGTAGAGGAGAGTGCTCTCAAAACGCTCACAGCATTACTTTTCATCTTCTAAGACATAAATTCATGTGATCTTTTAACAACTATTTATTTCACACCAAACCAGATATCTCCCTAAAGCCTACCAATACAGCCTGCAGGCATATTTCTTAAATAAAAGTACAGAATCCTTGTATACTTAAAATTTGCATAGCAAAGGGATGAATCAGCTATCAAAGTAGTAACACTGTGCAGCAACTGCTCACCTCTTGCAGATGGAAAAAAAAAAATAAAATTAAAATCCCTGTTTATTTGGTTAGGGTGGGACTCTACACCCAGTTCATTTCTTCCCATTTCACAGTTGGGAAACACCATTTTCTTGCAGAACTATGGCAAGCCCAGCTGCAGTTCACACTCATCAATGCTTCAGCTACATTTGTGCAATTTATTTTTTACATAGGTAAACCACAGCACCTGCAGATTTTCTTTATTTCCGCTCAAAGGTGAGATTGTACCACACCAATTTAACAAAATTACATAATATTACTAAGACAATTAATTTATTGGGATATTTCAGGTAATTTCCTGTATTTTTCTTGCTGTAAAAAAGTAGTATTTCTGCCTCAAAAAATGCTTCAGTTTTCACAAAAGTAGCAAACTAACACACTTCCAGCAACACATAGGTGACATAACAATAACTCAGGGCATGTTTTAATAGAAGAAAAAAAGGTGTTTCAGGGCTTTTGACAGAACCCTGTGTGCATTCAAGTGTTCAGAAAATAATTAGTCCTGTTTAAAAACAGGGACTTTAACTCCTCAAAAATTAAGACACGAAATCTGCACATTTAGTTAGAACACGGGGATGATATTATTTTACCTAAAGAACCAGGTCAGCAGCAGGAGCAAGTCCAGCAAGAAGATTCCTCCCCTCGTGCTCCTTTAACAAATATTGAAGGTGAACTTAACTCTCTTTTTTGCACTAATGAATCACACTTAAAGGTTTTCAAAACTCTTAGAGGGAAAGTTCTTCTGAAAAACTCTGAGGGAGGCTATCAACACATGATATGGTGGTATCTCCTATGATCTAAAACAATTCTTATCTGCTACCCAGCAGAACTTGAGCTAAGTGGGGGGGAGAAGCTCAAGTTCATTTCTTTATGAAGATGTTCCCTGGGGGGCTCTCTCAGGACTGGGGGCAAGTGGAAAATTGTGTTTCCTTATTGTCTTGACTACAGTGACAGAAAACCAAGTATGGCATGATGAATTTCCACGTTGAAAACACGATGCAGCTTTGTATTTCCTACCCCTACAAAGCCACCAGCACCATCCCATGCAAGTTACAGTGTGATGTAACCTCCTGAGCAGTGCCATGACAACTGATGTAATTACACCAAAATAGTATTAGCTATATTTATATTGGGGATAGTCCTACCCAATAGTTCTTAAAGACCTGTTCTGCTACTAAGGAATTACCCTCATCTCAGCCTTGATTACCCTCAGCCTTGTAACAGCATAATTAGTCATTTTGACAATTTGCCTTCCATAGTGACTAAAAAACTCCTCCCACTCTTATAATTCAGTGGAGATAGCTCAGATTTAAATTATATGGTTCAGGTAATATATACTCACATGATCTCATCTTTCCTAATATTTCCTTTTCATTCACTGAAATGAGCCAGAGGAATTGTCTTGTTTCCTCCCACTCCCAAATGGAAAGCTGGAGTCTTTTGCCAAGCACAAATCAAACCTGAAACCTGAAGGAGCTCATAGTAAAATTTTGTGTTAACATCTTTTAATTAAAAGAGAGCTTTACCCCCTGGCCCCCAAATTCAGCTAACACAAGGTCAGCTTCCAGCTCACCATATCCCCACAGGTCAGAAAACTTTTGGCATGGAGAGGCTCTGCACCAGCCTCTTATTTATCATATTTTCTGTTGGTTTTTTGTTTGTTTTTTACAGGCTTTGCCATAAGTAGAGGCACATCAATAAAATAGACTTCTGCAACAGCAAAATAGTTAAATTGTCAGGAGTCTGCACACACGTACTCTAAAACACACATGGTACAAATTAACAAAAAGTCCACCTATCGTGTAAACTTGCAATATTATTAACATAACTTAATAATTTAAATTTAAAACAACTGGTTTTTACAACTGGTTTTACAAAACACAGCACCGATGCCAGCTGTACCAGACTGCCAAAAAAAGGTCAATTCTAGTAAAATCTTTTCTTTTGATTGAAATGCAAAATGCATGATTTGAATGGGTATGAACTAATTAGAAAAAGAGGGTAACTTCTCAATCTACAGGCTACCCTAGAGCAGATATTTCATGACTCGGTATCCATCATCCCATATGCATGACAGAAACAACTGAATCACATTTTAAATATCCTGGAAGTATTTAAAAGAAGTATAAATGTGATGCTGAGGGACATGGTTTAGTGGTGGCCTTAGCAGCACAGGGTTAATGGTTGGCCTCAATCTTAAAGTCTTTTCCAACCTAAATAATTCTATGTTTTTATGCATTCAGCCAAGAAAAATATTTTCAGAGACCTTCTTCCTGTTTATTATTAACAGTGAAGTTCTAAGAATACCCTTACTTTTGTGTTCAGATCAATAGATGTATGATTACAGCATGCAAATCCCTTCGGATTAAACGCCCTAATCAAAACATCTTACAGGTATATCAAAAATTGAATGGGCATAAACAACACCAGCAGCTTGGAGACTGAACTGGCATCACAGTGACCTTTGCAATTCATAAATATCAACACTTGGGAGAGTTTGCAGGGGAATACAAGCAACTAATTATTAGCTTTTGCTTAAGGGCACGTACGGTGTGCTCTACAGGTGTCACCACTGCTTTTTGCCTAATGTATTGCCTCTTGAAACCTTTCAGTGTAACAACTTGGTGATATACTCTAAATGATTTCTAGGGTTGCCAACTGCTTTATATTCCAAGAGAACACACTGCAATTTCTGAAAGGTGTTGCTAGGAAAGAAGCAGCAGCTACAAAAATGCATGTGACTGGTAGGTAAATAGAAATTATGTTCTTCATTGAGAGGCAAATTAATTTGATACTCTGCACAGAAACCGTTTTTTGACCAAAATATTGATGCTTTAAAAAACAAGAAAATCTGCAAGTCTATCTTTTAATGGAATTTGATTTTACACTGGAACTTCTACCTTAATGACCAATTGAAATATAAAATAACTTTGTTTATCAGCTATGTCTTTTACATTGCTACTATTTTTAAAAAAAGAAAGATTTCTTAGGGCAGAGCTGAAGGATATTTTCCCTTAAAAAAAAAATGTGTAGTACTAAAGTACACAGAACACACTGTAGATAAATCTGTAAACATTCAATATTTCTATTAGCTGTTTAATGATAGTTTTCCTAAGATGGAGAACTAAAAAATTAAATTAGTTACTGCATCCAGATTACTTCTGCCAACAGTCAAACCTACATGAAAAGGGAATAAAATACTATGTGGCAGTATAAGGGAGCCAGTGACTTCTCTAAATTATGCTCTCCAAGAACTGATCCTGTGGCTGAAGTACAACATACCTGGATTGCATCACCTGGGCCAGCTTCTCCTCTCTGCTGTTCTCCAGCACTGTCCTATTTTCCTGCAGCTGAAAAATCCCTAGAGGTCAAAAGTCAGTTTAAAGTGACCTTCATATTGATGGAACAGCCTAAATAAGACCTCACCTGGGCTGAAAGGCTGAGCCAACAACTTAAGGCTCCTTCATGTCTAAACATTGGTTCGAAAGCCTTAAGAAAAATGATAACTAAAACCTTCAAAAAACCTGCCTGTCATGGCTACAGCCAGCTAAGGACTCTATTAGAAATAAAGGTTACCACTCAGACTGCAGAGAGAATTTTAAAGTAGGTAAAGTATAATTACTCTAGCTAGAAGACACTTAAGGTCAATTACCAAACTATGACAAAGGAAAAAATAAATGTCATGACTATGGAAAGGCAACCAACCTTGAAGCAGGAGAGGAAAAATTGTCCCTGGGCCATAACTGAGGATAGATCATGACCCACCAGTGCAACCAGAAGAGCTCCTAGAGGAACCCAGCATACGCAGCTTCAGATTCTGCCACCTTATTTTTTTAATCCCTGTCATCAAGTTCTGAGGCACATCGGGCACCAACACTGGAAAATCTCAGTCCTGACTTTGGTTCACAAAATGCTTACGCTGTATTCTTTTCCCTAAATTTAGCCATTCCAAAAAAGATATTAAGAACCTTATTTGCAATGTTAGAATCACATCACTCAACATTCCAGGTTCTTACCTTTTTACTTCAAAGCAGAATTTGGCCCACTAACCTTAACTCCAGTATATTCCACCAGTAACTGGAGGAATTCACTCCAGTATTAACACCAGTATATTCCTTAATATAACTTTCACTCCAGTATATTCCACCCAGAACTGTAAACAGAACTTTCATTTCTTCCTGTAACTGATTGGTTTGATTAGTAAGGAGAAGTTTCAGTATTACAAATAATGAGACAGCACAAATTCTAAAAAATGAAAACTTCCTGAACAAAACAGCCTTCTCAAACACTAATGTAATGTTTTTTATTAACTATTTCCTCCCTACTTTTTTTTTTTTTTTTTTTTTAATTTAGATTTGCAGATATGCCATACTGCTACATGAAACAGCAATTTAAAAACTGGAGACATTTCACTCCTGGTTTTCAGCTAATTAATTTCAAAAGCTGAAAAAAAGCATTGCAAAGAAGTTCGTTAAAAACAGTAGTGGGATTCTGTAAATAGATTCAACTCTTCAAAAGAAGATCAGTCACTGCAGGCAGCTTTAAAGCCAGTCTTTCAAGTTATGACTAAACTAAACCTTTATTTAGCAAAATGACACTAAATAAAACACAGTACTAAAAGATGCAAGTGTAAAAACAATAATCATCATCTCAAAAATACCCTTTTTGAGTTGGTTTGGGGTTTTTGGTTTTTTTTTTTTGTACAAGCAGCTCTGCAGGTTCCAACAGCAATGCTTGCATGAGTGGATTGAGGGCTCTTCTCATTTACATTGTGTTTCTGTCATTTCACTATATGTGCTTACAGGAAGATAAATAGAATGACCCTATCTTGGTGACAGGGAAATCTGTGTGACTGACAGCAATATTAGGCAGATGAGTGCCTCACATTTAAATTTGCTGTCAGTCACATGTGTGAAGTTATGCACAAGACTAAGCCAAAACACTCTTTCTCAGCATGTGGTGCAGTAAGGCTTTCGGATGCAGTTACCCTTGATGCCTTGATGAATTTTTTCTGTTTGTTCCATGATATAACATGAAGTCTAGAAGCAAAATATCCTCTCAATTCAGACTGATATTCATTGGGACACAACTTGCACGCAGATGCATAGCAGTTCACCAAGACTGCAGAAATGCAACCATTAGGATTTCCCCCCCTGTTGCCAAAATGTTTGAAGGCTTCAGATTTCTTCCAAGGCAAAGACCTAATACTGTTGGCTCTTGCAAAGAACCCAGAATGGATGTTTCCATTTAAAATGATGCAGAGATGAAGATAGTCAGGGGAGCATGTATCATTCCAGCTTCCTGGCAGCTAACACATAGGGTCCTTTCAAACACCATGAGAAAGCTGTAAGTGTAGTGAGAAGCAGGATCTGAGCTAGCTTCAGCTGGCTGAGATAAAACACCAAAGTCAGAAGAAAGCTTTAACAACTAAGATAAACATTTCCTAAGAATGCAGAGTGTGTAATTACATTGATGCTATATGCAAATCTGGTGTCACTGCATCACCCCCAACACCCAGACAGACTGGGTATAGGGATGTTTAGTGTATCTTTAAAACAACACACCTGCCACTTCGTGTCTGAACACCTATCCCTTTGATTTGCTGAAACAAATATATTAAAAAAAAAAAAAAGTAAAAATCCTTACAAAGGAATGGTAATTGCAAGCTGCTTTGATACCTATGGCAACATGACTAAAACCAAGCAACTCAAAGAAACAACTAATTCAATTTAAAGTTACAAAGTTATGAGCGCTTTTTTTTTTCTTTCCTGGTCTTCAATTTATCTGCAAGGCTCTTTCATCCAATTTGTGTGAAGAAGGGTAAGCAGCCATCCTGAATTGATTACTAAAACTTAAGGATGAGTGGCATTTGACTGAGAAAGTAAAAGGATGTTAGTCTCTTTCTTCTTTGTTTTCATTTCCAAAGAACAAACAGGAAAATCATCTTCTGCCTCCATGCTATTCTTCTATTCAAAAAAAGAAATCAAAAAAGATTGGAGTTTGGGCCCACGGTCTTGGACTCTCTGCACAATGACTAAATACATATGAATATTTAATCTGGTAGTTTAGATAAAATATTGAACTGTCTGGACATTGCAGGCCGAAGTCCTGTTTTACTAAAATTAGGTCGTATTCCTATACACAGGATGTCTGCAGGATTTGGTCCAAGTCACCTGTAGTCTATATCCCTCCAATGCATTAAAAGTTCCCAAAATAACATATGGCTCTGCTTTCCTGCAGCAATTCAAGTTCAAGAAACTCAAGGATGCAGGCATTCACTCAATTTTTTTTTTTTTTTCTTTTTCTAAAATTTATGTTTGGATCCCAGCAATTCATCTTGTGCCATAAAATGTTTATGGTTTCAACTTGAATGGAGAGCCCAGCAGCCTTCAGAGATCAAAGGGCCATTCTTACTGTCAAAACTGTAAGCTTCACCATGATAATTTCGTTTTCATTACAGTTTCAATACAGATATCAAAATACATAACTCTCCTACTTGCCAATGATCTTACAAAATAAAACCATGCAACACTAACAAGTTTTTCGCTGATCACAGAAAACACAATTAGCTTTTGTCAAATGCTTTTATTTAGAACAGCACAGTTACTTACACCTTTTTAAGACTACAATTAAAAGGCCAAAACTTTGTAACATGACAGAAAATACAGTTTTTCTGCAGGAAAAGTTTTTTTTTAAAAAAACCAAACCTTTATCTCCTGCCGCCACAAAGATAAAAGCATATTTTTATTTTAAGTCATTATTTCCTCCTTCAGCTTCTCTCCTAGGTGCAGGAAAGGATTTTAGTTTCCATTCTTAGATGAACCACTTGGCCCAGCTAGCTCGTTCAATGCTTCAAAGCTATGACACTGGGTTTATTTCAAACATTTTACACCCCAGATTAACCAAGACCAGAAGTTGTGCACATGCTGTATATGGCCACCCTCAAAAATGACATTACACCAGTTTTTCACTCTCATCACTTCAACCATTATTGATGGACGAGGCAGTGATGTGGGTAAGCACACAATACCTGGAAATGGACCAAATCAATCCTTTGACCTCATTAAAATCTGGGTATTTGCTGTAAGCAAGCAGGCCACTGCTGTAACCTGTAGGATTTCCTTTTCAGCTGCTGCTTCATGAACAGAAGAGCAAAAGAATCCTCTCCCTGCACTCAGATTGCACTCCTGTTACAGTCTCTAAGCCAGTAAAAGGTAAATATCCCTTAACTGAAGGGATGCATATCTATAAATATGTATCAGTATAAATAAAGGCCATATTCAAATACTTTGAGCCCACCTAAGTGATATTTTTAATTGCTTGTAACTATGCTCCTATGCACATCTAAGACATAATGTCCTGCTATAGGAACGTATTTATGAAAAATGAAAACCAACAACAAAAATGCCATAATCAAACAGCAACAACAAAGTCCAAAGTGAGACAGAATATTGGTACGTTCAGATTTACTCCTGCAAAAGCTATCTGGCTACACCAGGATCTTACCAAGCATATTGGCTCAGATAAATTGGCAGCACATATGCAGGTCTTAGGCAGCACCCGTGCAGCTTCTGTTTCCTAGCAAACATCTGAGTAACTATCCCAGGTTTGTCTCAGTTAAAAAAATAAAAGATTTTTTTACAAAGTATGCTGAAACAGTGAGCTAATGTGCTGGAAATCACCTAGAAATCACTATTAACTTTTTACCAGAATCCTGTGAAATTTCCAGTTAATAGTATTCAAATTAGAGTTGTCAGAAAAAAAAAAAAAAAAAAAAAAAGAAAAAAAAAGAAATAACACACAAGAAAAATAACATAACAGCTTATGTATAAACACAGAGGAGCACACAAAGCATAAACTCATGTTCTGCCTTTTCTTCTTCCTGGGGAAAAGCCCATGCTAAACCTCTCTGGCAGAAGCTTCCCCCACACCCCAGCCACTGTGACATTTGGTACACAGACTTCTGATCAGATTTTTGTGAGCCTGTGGTGAAGTCCTTTTTAGAGATGATGTGAATTACAGGTATGAAGATGGAAGTGCTAGAAGAGGTTCTAGTTTCAGTCTCTGAAGTACCTTCATGGCAGTAACCACCTGATTCAGAACTGTTCTCACCACAGCTACCAGTTGAACACAGGATATTGTCTTGCTTGGCACCAAGACACATTCCTCAGGTCTTAAAGGACTACATCTTCATAATCCATCAAAAAAAAGCAAACCCACCTGAGTTTCTAGCAATAATGTCCTCAAAGAGCAATAGAAAACTTTGGAATTTTTCCTGGTTTTCAATGGAGCTTTGCCATTTGGAAGTCTCCAATCATTTCAAACAATTCTTACTTCATCAGCCAGGTTTCCATCAAGCTTTCACTTGTGAAAAGTGGCCTTGTTTTAAAAGTGAAATGCACTCAATTTCCAATACAGTTGCATGTCCTTTGTAAAACAGACAACTGCCCACACAAGAACACATGTTCCAAATCAGAGGGAATTCCCTTCAACCAGAGATGCATCAGATACAGTGCACAGATGAACTCCATAACACTGCTGGTCACTGGCACTCCAGCTTCATCCCAACACTTTTCCAAAGGGGATGGGGACAAGCTGAAAGTTCAGAAGGTGCAGGAAGATGGGAAGAGAGAGGTAGTTGGGCCAAGTCCACAGGAGATGACAGTGCTTGCTCATCTTCTAAGACCTGAGTAGCCAAGAACACAATTGTCACCTTCATACCTCTGCAGCCTGCACACTGCCTTGCACTTTTACCAGCAAAAGAGCCAACAGTTGAGAGGCACCCTAAATTTTCTCTAACATTCAATGACAACATTTGCATATCAAAGCCCACATGTGGAAATCACTAACGTTTATGGAGCCACTTAACTGCACACTGAAGCTTGAAATGAGTTACAGATGGACAGGCTGTGCTTACCTACCCCATACATGCCTGATGTAAATAAATGAGAAACTGGATTTTGGTCACCTCTTGCAGTGGCACTGGTGGTCTCCATCTAATCTCCACTCTCCCCAGTAAACACCCCTGGACTCTTGTTTTGTGTGTGCTTACAGTAGTTCAGTGCATGTCCCTCCTGTATGCTCTCCACCATGTGAAACTGAGCACCGAAGTATTTTAGTAATTTGGCGTCATGCTTGCAAAAGGAGAAGCTGAAAGTCTCATGGAGTTACAATGAGAACTTGGGCAACTGAATGTATAAATCATTTCTGAAAATGATAGTTGACCAAACACTTTTTAAAAGCTGTTAAAAATCTTATGCTGTATTTTGTATTACATTAATCATAGTAGTGACTTCATAAGAGGGAGTTTTTACACTATGCCATAAAAGATACACAATATGTAATATTTGTATAAATTAGCATTAATTTTCCCCCCCCATCATATCCAGTTCACTCATTTGTGGATTGCATTAGAGATTAGAGAGATGCTGTTCTTCTCACATGAGGCCTGTTTTGCTCAGCTCTGAACAGGGGCTGTGCTACCTTGTCCTCTCCCACCCACTGGTACATACCCCAAAAGACACTACTGGGGTTTGGTCCTTACTTCTGTATCTCAAAATTAGGTTTGCAACATGGCAGAATGTAGATCCCAATTAAAACATTCATCATAAATTAATTCATAACTTCAGCTACACAATCCTTGTCATTTGATTTCATGTGAATAGCCACAATTCTATTATTTCCTTGCAGAAGTTATGATTGATGTCTTTGACACCTTCCCCAATCTCATGTATATCATCTTCCTGCAAGAGATGTGTTTACACACCTAAGTTAGGGGCTGACATCCTCTTCAGTCATCCTGGACTGCAACACCACCTCTAAGTTGCAGACATCCTAACACAGCAGCTTTTCTTCACCATTTCCACTCTTACAATACCTAAAGGAAAATGCCCAACTCAAAAATTAGGCTTCCCAAAACTTTCCTTTGTCAAAAACTCTTACTTGGCTTTGCTATCTCAGTATGTCACAGAAAACCTTATTAGACAAGTCTTTCCTACAGTGTATTGGGAAGGACATACCACTCATTCAGTACATTCCACAAAATTTTAAAATACAAACAAAAAGTTCTTAATTACTTGTTGAATTCCCAACTGATAGTCTGTTCTAATTTGTAAAGAGACTGAGTGAAGAACAACTGGGAAAAGCCTGTATCTTTACAAGATAAAGCAGCTAAAGAACAGCTTCTTAGCAAGACATTTTCTAGAATTTAAAAATAAACATTCCCTGAAAAACCTGAATGCTGGGAATAAAAAAAACTACTGTAAGGAAATGGCAAGATGAGGGAGGAAAAGAGCATCACAAGCATCAAACAAGCCAATAAAAACTTCATTAGAATAAATGACTGTGTAAGTCAGAACAGTCCCCATGCTATGGAGACCTCCAAAAATGCTACTATGACAAAGTTACAGTGCCAGCACAGTTCTGGTATCTCAGAGTTGAATATACAAATCAATTAAGATGCCATAAGTATATATCAATATAAGCAAGACAATCCAAGAAATACTTGAATTCTCTGCTGTCTCTTAAGAGCTTCCACTGCAGCAGCCTGTAACACTGTCTTTTCACTACTTGACCACATTTTAACACATAGCAGCCTAAAACCTTTAAGCTTGTTACTCTTCTGTCAAACTTAGTACAAGCTGCTTGATGAGTTCAGAAGTTACTGGAAAAGAAAGGGGAAAGGAGAAGGAAGGGCAGTGACACACATTGAGTCAC
Organism: Phaethornis superciliosus; assembly: GCA_023637945.1. Lineage (NCBI taxonomy): Eukaryota > Metazoa > Chordata > Aves > Apodiformes > Trochilidae > Phaethornis > Phaethornis superciliosus. The sequence goes on from JAJQWJ010000007.1 coordinate 35,138,597, forward strand.
ACTGGTGTGTTCCCTGAAACAGAGTAGGTTTAGAGCAGTTTTATGTGCACAGAAACACAAAGCCTTTCCTAAAAAGAGGCAATACCAGCTGCTTTAAATGTGTTAGAGACACTGAGAAAGGAGGGTCCATCCCTTAAAAAACTGACAGAGATGTCCACTGCATGCCAAATTGCACAAGTGAACAGTTGTCATTTTGGTTTTAACATACAAATGTCTTTTATCCTTGAAGATACAACCAAATTTATTTATTCTCAGTGTGAGGAAAGCTAGTTTTCCCTACAGAAAGTATAAAATACAGTCCCAATTCACTGTCGACTACAATTAGCTTGAACACTGGAATTCTACACATTTTATTTGGGGGGGGGCGACAAGTGTGGTGGTAAATAGGAAATCTGTATCTAGCCAAACATTTCTGCCATTCTTTTTTCTACTGTAGAGCTCACCCATTTCTCTCCTGTAAAGCCATATGAAACTGGACTATGTGAATGATAAATAGAGCACAATTGTTACTTGACATCTCTCATTCATGATCCTAGCATTTCCCACCTCCTTTGCAACCATGTAAACCCAGGTTTTTATTGAAAAGGAGATAAAAAAAGAAGACAGGAAGCATGTTGCTCCTTTGGCCTTAAAGGAAGAACTCAGTTGATTTCCAAAACCTGTAAGCTTCTCAGACTTACCACACATTAGAAGCCCAGTGTGAATTCTGTCATCATTTCAGGGCTAGGCACAGTAAAAAGCATTAGTAGGACATCAAGAACTCTGCACCCATGGAGCTGGGCACAGAAGGTAATCAACAGCCTTTTTCTCTCTGGGCAAAATAAGTGCCACCACACAAGAGAGATGAGAAAGGGAGGCCCCAGACTGCACACACTGAAGTCCTTACTGTTGTCCCCTGCTCAAAGATGTATCACATGAAAAGTCATGAAAGTAGTTTAACTTGAGCCATCAGTGATCTTCTGAGACATATAGCATGATCACAAACAATTAGGAGTATTATTCTACAAAGTGTAGGATGAAGCTGAACTAATTAATTTGATCTGGACCTGACAACACTGTATGGATGTGGTGACCATAGAGAGGCAACTTATTCCAAGAGCAAGGAGCTGGATTGAATTACTGGCCACAAGCCACCCAACTCCTGTCTCTTCTGTTTTCTCCCTATAAAACAGGGAACGCTTTCACTTTTTCATCCAAGAAACATTTCATATTTATCATAAGTGTTATTACCTGCATCCAAAGCTGGGAGCAGTAAGATACTGGGCTGTGCTGCTTCAGATGTCTTCAACAAAGCACTTTGGGAATCCTGTCTGTGGATCTCAGAGGTGAGCAGCACTCTTTCCCAGCTGTTCTATCCACTTTGACCCAACGGAGTCAAACGGAGATGATAAAAGTGCAACTTTCCCAGTTGTGATAGCATTCCTAAATTTGAACAGAGTTTAAGAGAGGGGGAACAAGAAAAGAAAAAAGGGTATGAGCTAATCTGGTGTAACTTCCTAACTAGTTTAGGCTAAGAAGGCTTCACCCAAATACTACCCAATTACACCTCACCCAAATATTTCTCCCAAGTACCTGCTTAATACCAGTATTTATTCTAATGACTTTTTTCCAGTAATGTCTGCAAAAAAAAAAAAAAAAAAAGACTACAGTTGAGCCAAACAGCAGACAGGAGAGTTCAGTCACATGTGCCCATGGATCCTCACAAGTGGGTAAGTTTGGTTACTTCACACTTAATCAAAACCTATAGTGGAGGAGCCAAATGATCCTTGTCTCCTCTCCCTCAAGACCCCATCAACCTGGCCTCTCACCAGAGGCCCTCTCTAGAGTAGATGCCATCATTACCATCCTAACCATGAGAGAAATACCCCAGCCCACCAGGATTCATACTACCAGCAGACTCACAATGCTCTGAAAGTCACTATCAAGGTCTTTATCTATCCACTTCATGATCTTTTCTGTATATGCAAGACTGCACTAGTCCTTTTGTGATGGCATTATAACCAAACCCTCCTCTCTGTCACAGAATCAGCAGATGGATGAAGTTGGAGGGGATCTCCAGAGATCTGACAAGTCCAAATCCTCTGATCAAACGAGGGTCAACCGGAGCAGGTTCCCCAGGACCAGAATGTTCTGAGTATCTCCACAGATGGAGACAACACAACCTGTCTGGACAACTTCTTCCAGTGTTTGAACACTCACTGTGAAAAAAATTCCTCCTATCTTTAAACAGAATTTACTGTATTTCTGTGTCTGCCCCTGAGCCTACTCATCTCAAGGCTAAAGTGCCCCAGCTCCCTCTGCCACTCCTCCTATCATGTCCAGAGCCTCAAAATGAGGTTTCCCAAAGATTTCTGTACACTTTTACTGTATTTTCATGACTGAACCACATGACTAACAGTAGATGTATCTTCCCCAGCATTCTTGCATCATCTGAGAAATAAAGCAGCAAAAATTACACCACCAACAAAATTACTGATTAAGTGTAACTGGGCCATGAACACATTTGAGACCCACTAAACCTAGGGGTTTCTTATTTCATTAAAAGTTACACTTTAAGTAATGGGACATTTTTAATCTTTTCTGTGTCCCAGCTACATATAATCCAAGTTTTTATACCAAAATATTGTGAGGCAATGATTTAATGCTTTAAAAGAAATTAGCTTAATATGGCAATATAGGCCAGACACACAATCCTATTAAAAAAAAAAATACATCAGCTTTGTCTCCCAAAGCCTTCTATCACAAAACCATAGTAACCAGCATTATTTTTTTTTTTAATTTTTTTTTTGAGCTTTTAAGCTTTCAATGATGGAAGCCCAAGTTAACCTTTATTTTGTCCTGGGTTAAATCCACTGTGACATCCTTTTTGCACTTTTAAATATAGAAACTTTTTGGAAGGCTTCCAGTACTTTGAAATAAACACATTTACAAGATATGCAACAATTAACATGAGTGGTAATAGAGGCTCCTGAGACAGTTCTCAAGTCCCTCTGATGAGATATCCAGATCTGTTTATATAATTTTTTTTTTTAATACTTAATTTCAGAAATCACTCCCTTACCATCTTTAGCAAAGTGGGTGTTAGCTTTCTATTCCAAACAAAAGTGATATGGGAAAGGAGAAAACACTATAATAAAGTGTTCAAATAGCAAAATTACATTAAAAAGGAAAAAAAAACCCAGACATTAAACCAGAAAAAGTTTATTCTTAATGATGTCTAAAAGACAGAGCTGACTGCATGGGATGCACTGAACATGACCATTTCACCCTGTAGATGGTTGCCTTTGAGCCAGAGGAGCAGCAGCTGCATTAGATAGAGAGATTTGAAGATTTTGATGTTTATGCACCTAACAGTTGATAACTGTCCACTTCTTGACTGCAACTTAGATTAAATGTTTCTACTTATTTCTCAGGATGGGAGCTTTAATGCTTTTTTACTTTAGTCTTCATGGAATAATTTCAGATTCTCAACAGCAGTGTATTTGTCAGAGTTTCCAATCCAAACTTTTGAAGAGATAGGGCAGAAATAGAATGAGAGGATATTTACCAAAATGTAAAATCAAACTGGCAAAATCTGAGGTCTTTAACTATTGAACATCAAGGGAACTGGTTGAAATGGATCCTGAATCACCCATGATTATCTCTGAAAGCCTTTGGAAGCTGGAAAAGCTCCCACAGACATGAAGTGCTACCAAAACCAAAATTTACTCCAAAAGAGAAGAAAAAGGAGCAACAAGAACTACAGACAAGTAATCTTTTCTTCCATACCAACAGGTTATTAAAAGTAAGTGATTAAGCAATCTATTTTTATGCACTTAGAGGACTGGGGGGTAAAGACTCAGAAGAAAAAAAAAAAAAGAAAAAAGAAAAAAAAAAAACACAAACCACACATCTAACCAATTTTAATTTCCCCCTTTGACAAGAAATGCATTCTGACTTTAGTGAAGCTTTTTCATACATTTTAGAAAAAGAGGAAATATGATCTAGGTTATAGGAGTACAATGCAGGAATAGCACAAGACAGAGAACTGCACTGTAGGAGTCACTCCCAGTAGTTTGCTGCAAGAAGAGAACATCTCAAAGAGGCAGGAACCCATCTTCAATCTGGAATGCTTGAGTCTTATCATTGATGGTTTCCAGAGCACACACTTGAAAACCTCAGCAGGTAACACTGAGCTCTGAGAGGTGTTGCCAGTGAATACCAGGATTTTAATATTTCTTCAGCTTAGGTGATTTTCATTGAGAGTTTGAACGCCAAGAAAGAATTTTAGCAATTAAATTCTGAATTACAACCTGCACAAGGTTCACAGAACCTCTTTTTTTTTTTTTAATGTACATTTAAGTCAGGAATGGTTCAGGCAGGTTTTGTCCTACCTGAAAGCAAGACATGAACAATCTCCAGGATTAACTTACAGGTGACATCTCAACAAGTGTAGTACAGATCTACACAGAACCACTGGAAATGGGATGGAGAAAAGTGGATGAAAAGATGTTTGCACAGCAGTGAAACAGCAGAGGTTCCAGCACTGCAAAGTGCCATTCCCATCCCACTTATTTCCTGCTAATGTCCACTAGTTCTGTTCTTCAGAATCTAGTTTTTCTGTGCTGAACCTTAATGTGAAATAAAAGAATGCAGAAGCAATGCTGAGTAAAATCAATGTAACTGTCCTAACCCCTACACAAGCTGCTCTGTAGAGACACTGCTCAGCTCATTGGTTTTAAAAACAAACATTTTTTGAAGTTATCAGGGAAGTAGCCATACAGTACTTTTCTCCTACAGTCAAGTACATGTATGACTTTTCAGTAACCAAATATCAGAATGCAGAAACATTACATCTCCAAGCTTCTGACATTTTTAACAAGTGGAAATTATTTTTAATAAATCATGATTTTAAAAGACACAACCAAACAGAAGACCACTACAATCTTCCAGCTATGTTTTTGCTACGTTTTAATGTCAAACCATTTGAAAGGTGAACTCTTCATTTGAAGATAACTCATTACAATGTGTGCCATTTGGGGAACAAGAGTTCAATATCCTACATCAAGTAAACAAAATGCATTCTCTAAATTTAAGAGCAATATCTACACTGATGCTTAAAGAAGTTTCTTCCTCCTACCTGCCACAACACAGAAGCATCCAACACAACAGGACGAGGTTGCCAGAAAACTCTAAGACTTTGAAAAATATATTATTTTGTATATGTGGCTGAGCTTTGAAGCTGAACCAGAAATTACATCCAAGCTTAGGAAAGTAAGCCTTTTCGCCAATGAATTTCTTGTAAAGTCAACAATTATAATTTATTCTGATACTTTGTGTCACCATATTAGTAGTTATTTTTCAGGAATCCCAGAGCAGCAACAAATAATGCCATAGAAGAGGACTGATATAATTACAGGCTGAAAAAGATAGGCCAGCACCCTTACACTCAAAACTACCCTCTGTGGCTCCTTCATACCCCATATGTTGCTAATAAAACTGCTTGAATCATACCTATGAGACAGTTTTACTGATATTGTATCAGGTCCCTAGGTTCTTTGTATGAGATACGATGTCACCAGCACTATAACTATGCAAATTTTGTGATACAGGATCCCACAGGACCCAATATTACATACGTAATGCACAGTATGAAACAGTGCATTAACAATAAGTCTGGTGTTATATAAATGAAACCACTATGTTTATTGAAAAGCTCACCACACTACAATGAAATCAAATTTAAAATGCAATAAAGAGCGACCGATGCGCTCGTAGAAAAAAAAATGGCAACCTTGGTATTTTTTCCCCCCAAACAATGTAAATTTTGCTTTGTGTTCATGTGACAAGGCTTTACACAAACTTTCAGCACCTAAATAAACACAATTCCTGCAGCAGTATTAATTAATGACTTAAAATAGGAACCTTCTTTGCCCCATTTTGAGAAACCAACATGATTTTTAGTAAGATTTTGAACTGTTTTCACATGCTTTCATGATTCTCAGTTTCCACTATTAATAAAAGAACAAATGGGAAATGATAACGATAAAGACTAAGAACAGCAGCAGTTTAAAAAAAAAAAAAAGAGCAGCTTGGGGATATCAACACACATCCTGATGAAGCACCTCAGAAGTATCATCTTCTGGTCAGAAAACACCTGCGCTTTAATTCTGCATCTCACTTCAAATATCTGTATGACCTCAGGCAAAGGATGCTTCTTCCCAGCTCGTATCACGATGAAGGAACATCTCTTATTTCCTGCATAAGAATCTGGTCAGTGCTTTGCAGACAGACCTATAAAAAAAAGACATGACTGAAAGATCTTAAAAAAAATCAGCACTGCAAGAGATGCAATCGGAATTCTGACAGTACAAGCAGCTTGATACACATTCCTCTTTTCTATGTTTCCAGTGATTTCTTCCCTCCTCTATTAATTTATTGGTTTGCAGCAGGAGGGGAATACTGGGGCTTGTAAAAAGCAGTCTCTTTTTGAAATACATCTGAAAAAAGGCAACAGGCTAGCATGATAAAGTCAGTTTGGTAAAGAGCCAGACTTAGGAGATTAAAAGTACATTATTTCACCAAGGTGCCGTGAGAATTAATAAAACAGATAATTCTGTAAAGTAAATGGTACAGTAAATGCATACAGTCAATTGTCTAATATGTAGAGGGGAAGAAAACCAGAGAATTCCCTTGAAATGCTTATAATGCCTTTGAATACAGATAGAAAACATAAATGACACGCACCACAACCAGCTAAGAAGTCTCACACTGAGAAGCACTGACTTTAACTAAACTATGCAAGGTTTTAATGGATGGAAAAAATACCAAGTAAGCACTCAGTAAGCAAGAGGATGAACTGTTTCCTGTGAGGATAACCTGTGTGCTTCCACCTCTGGGGCAACTTAAGCAGGAACTTTTCCTGAAGGTTTTCCTGGACACCGCTCTCTGTGCAATCTCAAAGCTGTAATAGTTTTAGTTTCTATTTAAAGAAGAAAAATAAATTAAATAGTTTAGGTGACATTTTACAAGGCAGAAAGTTGAGACTCAATCCCATGAACATTCTGCCCTCTGGCACACAGCTACATTTTATCATCACACAATTCAGAATTATGCACCTATTCCCAAAGTTTGAAAAACACAAAACCCCTCCTCTCCAATATGGCCCAAAGCTGTTATGAAGCAACTTATTTTTAGAAAAAGCACTTATGCAGATACTTAATTTTAATTAATAGTCTCACCGACTTCAACATTTGCACAGCAAGACAACTCCACACTTCAATTAAAGGATGCACATAAATGCTTTGCTGATTCACGGCCAAATGCATGACAAGAACATCATTATATGAAATGCTCATAAAATTTAAAGAAAAAAATATCAGCAACCTCAGCCTCAAACAGAGCATTAGAAATCCTGTAAAACTCACAGCTTGAGTGCAACTTACAGGTTGCTGAATCTACAAATGCCAAGCTACATTCAAGGAAATTATTGGAGTGAGAAAAAGAACTTTGGGGAAGTTTCTTAGTTAAGTGGAGATGACAAGAGCCCCAGGTCTCTACCCTTGGCATCTGCCAAGATTGGGTTTTCAGGAGTTAAGGATTCTTTATGAAAAGAGTGGAGGCATCTACACCTTTACTTCTGACTACTTCCTCTCCTTTTCCATTCTTCACAGCCTAGATAAGCTGATTTCTCTCACTAAACCATTAATTACACCCAGCTCAGTTGCACCACAGGTCATACTGAACACCTTCAGCAGACATTCACTTCCAGGGAACAGCCATTCTGAATTGCAATGCTGCCTATCATAACATACCTATAATAAATCTAATTTTCAAATAATATGATACATTAAAAAAAATATCACTAGGTAAGTAGTATCGCAAACTGTAAGCTTCAACTTTTAGGCAAGGTAGCTGTTAACCAATTTTGGTGGAAATTCTCCCTGGTCCTACTCATAAGAAAAACTTGGCACTTGAAGCCTACGGGTCACAACTACCCAATTTTAGAAGTTTAATTTTAAAAGTTTAGGCATTAAAAAAACTTGCATTGTGAGACAGCCAAGAGATACATAAAAAGTAATAAAGGTGTGAAGGGGGATTCAGACATCAAGAAAATTATAGCTGATTGTATAAATGAGCTGAATGCACAAATTTGAAAGCAGGAACCACCAAGAGTTAAATTGTTTAAATAAATGTTCAAGGTGAGAAGTGGCCCTGCAAATAACCTGCTTCCTTCCTCCTTCTTCCTGATGTCAGTGCTGTGCCATGAACCTGAGTGATGGGGTGGGCAGAAGCCACAAGAGATCACTGGTAGCTGGAGTGCTCCCCTCCATGTGATGCTCCTTTTGGGCATCTATCTCCACACAAACTTCCAACCAGCCCTCAGCAGCCACCTCCTCCCAAAGTGCAGCTAAAAAGAGTCTTTCACTTGCAAAATCTGCAGTAGTAATATTCAACAAACAAGGCTTAGCATTGCAAAGCTGCACAGCAACAGGGAAAAGAGACCAAGTCACCTCTTCATCACCTAGAGCAGCAGGAACAGGGTGGCCCTGACGAGGGACAACCCAAGGGACAAAAGGGATACAAAAGTACAGGTTGAAAAACCAACATCTGAGCCATTTCCTAGAGTATAAGACCCAGGACAGCAGGTCAGCTTTTAGCCTTGCCAGACTGCCCTGCAGACTGCCCTCACATGGGAGCATTTCACAAATTAAACCACAGCCAGGCCAAACCCCACTTGGCTCAGCACAGCATCAGTTCTGCAACCCCTTCACACCTAATTTACAGAGCACAGGATCCATCCAGGTATCACCTAAGATCTAGACTAGAATCAACATCTGTTAGCTGCTGAAGTGCTGAAGGGAAACACAGGGAGCAAACACAGCACACCAGATTTTCTGAAAATCCAGTATTTTTATCCTGACTCCTTTAAGCAGTTCTGAAGGGTTAATGAACAAGCTACCAAGAAATAATACAGAAAAAGAGGGCTGCTGACACCCAAACCTGCCAGCCCTTGATGAAGTGCAAAGACCTTTCCAGTAGTAAAGACTCAAGCTAAGATGGTCAAAGAACTACAGGGACACGTAAATTTTCCCACTTCATCCAGAAGAAAAGTTTATTTGATTTTAATGAGACAGCATTTTGGTAATTCCTCCCTGATACACAGATTCACTCTACTATTCCTCAATTAAAAATACAGCACAGTCACTATGTGACTTCTTTAAAATTAAAGAAGACTTCTTTAAAATTAAAAAAAAATATTTTTTCACACCAAGGATTGGTAAAGAATAGAAAAATCTGCCTAAACATCCAGAACAGCAACCATTTACCTCAACATTAATACCAGTTCACTTGAGAGAATCAGTCAATGAATGCATGTATAGGCACATGGATTATTTCCACAAATTTTGTTAGGCAAGACACAATCTTTAATTTACCACTGCTATTTTTTAAACAGAAACTGAAGACAAGTCCAGGGAGAGCACGAGTTTGCTTCTGAACAATTTATATAGATGCTTTTTAACAGGACCAGACAAAATATTCCTTAAACTTGCATTACAAGCCAAAGCTGACCTCGGGCATCACGTTCGCTATGTATGAGATAACCTGGGTGGCTACTGACCTTAATAATACTACAGGGGTAAATTTTACACAAGACAGACATGCTCTTGAACAAATGTTTTCCAATGTATTAGGCATACTGAAGCCTTTTTCTGCATCAAGAACTGCATGTCACATTCCTTAAACTGTTTTTCTGAACCAAATATGCTGTGGACAACCTACCAAGGATGTCCCTCGGTGTTCCTCTTTGAGGTTCTCATCTACAGTTTCCACTAACAATGAAAATATGTGGATTTTTTGCCCTCAAAAAACACAGTCACATTTAGGATCAGCTTTCTTCAGCTCATGTGCCAAGAAAATACCGTAAGTGATTACAGACTTTCAACACTAACAGAAGCTCTGATAGAGATTTTTATTGACTTTAAATCAAGCACAGATCCAGAACCCACAGTCATGCAAAAGCAGAGAGAGCAGAAGACAGCAAGCAGCAGGAATGGCTGTACAAGATGGAGGAAAATCTGATAACAAAACTAGTGACTGGTCTAATTCAGAACAGAAATGGAAAGAAAAAGCAGTTTATTCCACACTTACCAGGCCTTCCTAGGACTACTTACACATAAAAGGCTGGTAAAATGAAATGAGATCTATTTGTCTGTGTATCCCAACATCAGTCAATCCTTGACCATACCTCAAATCATCTAGATTTCTTAGATTTTTTTTTTCTCTAGATCTTTCAGTTCTGAAGACTGACCAATCCACAGTGGATCTTAAAGGTATTTTAAATGCTTAATGACAATTACTCAATCTCTTAAGTCCCAGCCCCAGGTCCCAAGACTCAAACTGTACACCATTTCCCTGAACATGAGCTTAACCAAACCCTCCAGAGTGGTCACATTTACTTTTTGGTACTCCATATACTATAGAACAATTAAGAGGCTGGAAAGAAAATAAAAAAAAATTGCTTAAACCCAGGTTACAGTTCAGTGGGCAGAACTGCTGTGGAAAAGAACATCCACAAGAAAGCATATATATATATATATATATAAAATACTATAAACATGTTTTTTTAAAGAATTTTATGTAGATTCTTATTGCAGAAAAAAGTATGCTTTATATCTCATTAACTAGATCACTAAATATAAATCACCCCACAGACTCTCTATACAGACTGTGCATGTTCTTGATCACTGAGCTTTCTGACCCAAGTCTTCAAGTTGTAGAGCTTTAAGCCACCACAATAAATTAAACAAAATTCACTATTACAATGCCTTAATATTGTCTTTATAGTTAAATACAATACTGGCAATGCTTACCAGGTTACACATGCTGAGCAGTTCAAGCAATAGTCATGATGATGATAAATGTGTAATCTCATGCCTATTTGCTTTGATTTATATGAACCACAGAACCAAAGTTTTGCATATCCTTTTTAAATCAATAGGAAGGATCACATTTTTCCTGACCTGAATCAGTGTTTGGTCTAAACTGAGGCACTTTTTTTTTTTTTTCCATTAAACGGAATCAAGTCTTTGCACAGCTAAAGATGCCTGGGGCTGCACAATCCTTTGCAATCTCAGCAACTGGCCCTATCATTCCCTCTGATAGTCTTGCTGAAAAAAATAAGATCAACCAAATCTCTCCCTGCCCTTCCAGCTGTGGGAGAAACAGATCAGACTATTCTTTACTTCAGAAGAAAAGGCCCAGCAAAGGTCAACCTTTCATATGAAATACAGATCATTAGCACTGAATACCCAACTACTTAAATTCTTGCTTTTTGTTTGTATAACTGGGATTCCATTCTACTTTTTTCAGGATGCTCTGTAACATACACACACATATATATTGTATATACACACACAGCACCAACAGCTTGTTTCTGAAACTAACGTATAATTGCTTATCAAATCAGAAAAAAAAAACAAAAAACCACCCAATGGTAAGGCATTGCTTTTATTTTCAGAAGTTTCATGCTCATGAGACACTGCAATTCAAACAAGCTTCACTGTAGCCTACTCTGAATGCAAAAACAACCACCAGCCACACAATACTGACGGGAAAACGTAGGTGCAGGGTGCCAGCTACCTAACTCCTAAGTGTTAGTTATTTTTTCTACCACAAGCCACAGTTATGCTAGCTGTCCCATAGAGAGAGAGACAGTCTTCTCCTCAAAACGGTTAATTCTCTTCTGGAATGTAAAATCTAGACCAGAAACTCACATGGTAGCTTCTAAGCCTCTGCAGTTCCCATGCAATGCTCCAAATCACTGTTTACTCTGAGGTTTGGTCCACACCGAGCAAAGCAACAGCCTACACATCACCCTTCCTTCAAACAAGCCTCACATGCAGAAAAGGACTAATGTCACTTATCAGTCCTCATTCCAAAAGAGCAACAGTGACACTTAAATATATGGTTTTTATGGGAAGCAGAAGAGGTGTGGGTTACAGTTGTGTTGAATCAGACCAGTCAAGTCACATTATGATACCTGATGCCACACTGCCAGGTCCTGGAAAAGCAAGGCTTATAAATCCCCTAGTCTGAAGAGCCCCTGCAAATATTAAAAAAAAACCCCACAACAACAAAAAAAAACCCACACCCAAAAAACCAAAACAGACTTCAGAAGTTTACATAAAGCTTCAAAAAGTTATTTTTAATTAAAATACTGAGTGATCTGAAGATATTTTATTATCTTCCCCTTGAAGTAAAATTTGTGGCAAACAGATCAACATTTTGTTTTTACATTTTGAAATTCTGTTAAGAATGAAATTGCTTCTTTTCAATAGGGCATAATACTTGCCAAATCTCCAACTAAAAGAGAATATGAGGAATTTCTAGAAAAAGATATTTGGGATAAGGAACACAAGTATCCCAGTTATTCAATAATACAGATTTTTTTTTAAAAGTTGTCAAGCAAATACAGGAAACTTCCAGAGTTTGGAAAACACACTAACATGGAAATAAGTGTCCTCACATTTTGCTAGTACAAAGATATCACTGAACTTGACTTCCCTGGTGGAAGATGGTTAACTGATGAAAGCAGAAGTTATGAAAAACTGGAATCAAGTTTCATAAAAGCAGATGTGGAAAAGCGGTTACTGGGGCATTAAAAGCTTGGGGGATTTAAGGCTCAGACCAGCAAAATGAAAACAAAAATTTTGACCTCTGACCTTGTATGTAAGGCAGTGTTTGGGACAGAGACAGCTCCAACCAGGAGGGCAAGAAGAAAACCACATTATCTGTTTGCAGCAGTAGAGGACAACGGCTACGACTCTGAAATTTATCATAAGATCTTGTGACAGTAAGATGTGAAAGTTGTGTTCTCTCCACATCTTTCAGATGACTGGGATTTAAGGACCCAGTTACATTTCTGATCTCAGAGACTACCAGTAAAGGCTTGAAGCACTGAAACTCATGTCAGACAGGCTTTCATTCCATCCTATGGAGGCAAACGGGAAGGACTTCATCAGAATCAGGTCCTCCTCCTCCTCCTCAATAGTGCAGTACACTACTGTGTCAAAACAACTTCACTAACATTTGAGATTCAACCTCTTTCACATCCAATACCCCCCAGAGTCTGCTCAGCAGAATGACCTGCTTGGAAGACCATGTTTCACTTGACCTGCCAATAAGTCAAGGAGAGAGAGATACACATTCAAAATGAAGACTTAAAATAAAAAGCAATTAAAGATTCCATAACACTTTCATATATTACTTGTTGACTGAAAACTAGGCTCCATAATGTAGAAAATTTATGATTTTTATTGACAACACAAAAGAGCTTTGTGTACTAGTGGCAGACTGCATGGAACCATATCCATTTGCTTTCGTGCAAGCTCTGACATAGTGAGTTACATGCAAGCACAACACATAACAGGCTATGAATACAGCAAGTCAGCTGACTTCTCATTCATAAATGTGTCCAGATCCTAATTAAAGTAAAATAATTTAGTTCCCGAGTCTCTGAAAAGAGACAGCTATGTTAATTGATGAGAACCCCAAAGCCAAACTACGACCTGGAGAGATGTTCCAGCCTTACTGGATTGCACTCACTTCTTCCATTTTTGCAGAAACTAACTGCAGAAATAGCACCAAACAATTATAATTTCTGACCTTTTAACATAAATGGTAATTTGTTAGACTAGTTTTTATATCCCACCCCATGTTCTTCCAAATAAGAGCTGCCCAAAAATACTTTCCATGAAAAACTGAATGTTCCCAGTGACAACTCGGATCACGTCATTCTTTGCACATGAACATTAAAAGATGCAACAACAGCAAAAACCACTAGCTATTCTTGTAACTTCAAGACTAAATCCTAAATATAGCACATTTTCAAATTGTCTTTCCTGAAATCCAAATAATATGCTCATCACTTTAAGCAAAAGCTAGCAAAGAACAACTTGTATTGTGCTGCAGGCCATAAAGTGAATGTTCTTTATTCAAACCATGGATGGATGAAGATGAAAAGGAGTTTTTGAAAATTTACAAAAGTTCTGACACTGCTGAGTGTTTCTCCTTACAACTATCTATCGATCAGACTTACTCCAGACCTTTTATCACCTTCAAAAGTAGTAATTGTCATCAGTTCTTCACATCTTTGTACACAAACAAGAGAAAATGCACAGACTATGGGCAGAAACCATTGCTGAAAAAGAGAGCAAGAGAGAAGGACCACAGAGGCTGCTTTAATCCAGCTGGGGAGACTGTGGTTTAAAAGCAACATTTTGTAATAAATTTTGTCTTTACCATGGCATTTAAATGACGTTTTGTTATCACCTCTCTATCCTAAGTAATTCTGCTATATAAAAAAAGTGCCCAACTAAGGGGAAGTTATCAGAAGCCCTCTCTCCTTCCTCTTCTCCATCTCAGGTTCATGCATCTCCACCAGTTATCACTCCCAGTACTTCAGACCACAGAGCTGTATTTTGCTTGTGAACCCTAAAGAATTCTTAATTTCTCTACCCCAAACGAAGACTTCCCCAAAATTAAACTGTTTTTTGACCTGGGACTGGATATTGCAAATTGCTTCTTTTCACTGCTTCTCTTCACTTTGACTGCTTTCACTGCTTCTTTTTCACACACTGCTGATAAGGAAGCTTTCATCCTTTAACCATTAAATTTTTTCCTCTCAAAGCGAGTTATAAGCAGAGACTTCATCACTCTTCAAATAACAGAATTACATTAGTTTTCAGAGCAGTTTACCAAAAATTCCAAAATTTGTATTATTTCTCAAAGCAAAATGTGTGGTAAATATTTGTTTAGCTTTAAGGGTCAAGACACCAGACAAGTTAGAAACAGGAATGTAAAACTACTGATTTCTGGGCAGTTTTTGGCAAGTTTGGTTTCCTACTAAACAGGTCACGCATACTTGGCTTGTGGCATTCTTTGAAAATTCTGTAAACTTTGGCTTTGCAGTTGGAAAAATAAAGTTTCAATTATGAAGAGATTTCAATATCCAAAAAAATCTTTCAAATTTGACTTTCTGAAAAATACATTACCAGACTTGAAGTCAGTCTTTACACACACAGCATTACAGAAAAAAACACTATATGCTGAGATGTAAATACAGGCCTATAACATTACAATACATAATTTTATTGCAGTGTAAACACAAGCCTTTAACAAATATCCATGACATCTGACTGAGCAACAACCTAGAGGAACTATCACAACTGCAAACTCTGCCTCTTCCCACAAGCAATGAATCTTCTACACAGCACCTGAAAGGGCAAGGAGTCTACAAATGATTCTGGAACTTCCCAGATGATCCCAAGATGTTAAGGCAGAAGTGAAAACATAGATAGTCTGTAACCACATGCAACAAAGTCCTGCAGGAGAGGGAGCAGACAGAGCCCTGACCTTTCAAACTTACAGGTAAGGTTACAAACCTAAGTTACTTGATGCTGTTTTCAAAGACTTGATACTTTAAAGTCTAAAGCCTCTGTAGCTAGCAAGGTCCTTTACTAAGGTTTTCTTTGTCTCTTTCTTTTTTTCTTCAAATACTATAGCTGTGGGATAACAGAAGAAGCTTCCAACTTAGGTGATTCTTCAAAGGACTGTAGGGCACACCTGGAGATCTTGAGAGATGCTGGATGCTAATACCAGGATATGAAACACCTACACTGCAACAAAGATCTTAAACAAGATGTCCACGTTTGGGTGTGCAATTAAGTGACCCAGGACTAGAAATACCATTTAGAAATCCAGAGCCAGTTAGCTGGAAATCACACAGGAATTACCAGGGAGTTCACCTGTGAGATGTCATCTTTACAGAAAAGGACCCAGTTAAATGACAAAGCGAGTGTGGACTTTAGTGACAACTTTCAGAACTCCCTAAATACTCCCTGGTGCATTAACACCACATGTCTAAAATACCATCAATAAAACCTTTACATAGCAGAATCTCACTAATTCTTCCAATTCATTGTTTCTGCATGTATCTGTGTTTACAAAGGCTTTACACACACATATGAAAACTCAGTAAAATAAAACCAAGGTAACATGAGCTTCTGCACAGGATTTTAATTTTTAACTAAAAGGAAGAATCAAATCAGAATTTCTGTAATTTATTTTCCCAGTAGTTAAAATGGTTTCTGTATACCTTATTTGTTAAACAAGCTGAGTAACAGTTAACTAATCACAACATTTTTCAAACACTTATCACCACACACTACTGATAAGGAAGCTTTCATCCTTTAACCATTAAAACTTTTCCTCTCAAAGCAAGTTATAAGCAGAGACTTCATGACTATTCAAATGACAGAATCACATTAGTTTTCAGAGCAGTTTACCAAAAATTTGTATTATTTCTCAAAGCAAAATAATACATTGCACTTGGAAGGTGTTTGCTCTCAGGTTGTTATATACCTGAAAAGGTTTCTAAAGCAAGCCAAATCTCCCCAGCAATGCTGGGCTGTAACCATGCTAACCAAATCAGCTTCACACGTGTTAAAAAATACTGAAAGAAAGAAATCAAGGGAGAGTCTTAATGTTTCAACAGCTTCTTCTGATTTCAGAGAGTGCATTAAAACAGTCAACACTGAAAAAAAGAATGAACACTGAAAATCCTGGCCATACATTAAAGCAATTCTTACACCCCAAACAATTTGGTAATGTAACATTATGAATCAAGCCACTTTTTCATAAATTATGATCTAAACAGAGTACTAGTCAATTCACCAAAAGATATCAAAGCTATCCCTTTATTACAAATGATCCAAGTATTCCCCTTGAGGCCACGGCTATCAGAAAGCATTTAGTTAGCTCCCAAGCCAATATTTTTCATTTCTGTTTTATTATGAAACTATAACACATTTTCAATAACTTTTAGCTTTGTTATACAGACCAACAAATAATTTCCTAGAACCCTTTGGAAAATCTGACATGTGAAATGGTTCTCTAGTCATCTCTGTGTATTATTAAGCTGAAATATATATATACACACATCAGATCACTTGATCATTGGAGGCAATGGAAAAAGCATTGGGAGCTTCAGGACAGATGGACAAACTTCAGGTCATATAAAACACTACCAAGGCTGTATTTGAAAAAAAATGTGAAAGTTCATGAAAGTGCCCCGGGTGAAAATACTTTGTGTTGCTAAGAAACATCATCCCTGATGATGGATGAATTAAATTCTCTCAGCAGAGCCAACTCCAGCCATCCCTCGTTTATTAGTAGAATGTTTCCTTGTACTGGTAACTTATTTCAACAACTACATAGAAATAAAAAGCTCTACCTTCAAATGAAACTGAGAATTTCAAACTGGCATAATTAATGCTAGAAAACAGAACAGAGTTCCCACCTTGAACAGAATTTAACAACTACATTTTCAAAGTTCACTTTCTGAACTATAATACATAATACAGTCAGACAATTAAGAAATTAGTTAAGGACAGTCTGCAATGAAATACACTGTTCCATTTCCAAAATTATATACAATCCAGTAAAGAATAAAACTCTTCAAATATTTCTAAGTACCAAGCAACATAAATATTCAGGTAATCAAGTTTTAAACATCACTGAGAGAAAAGCATCATCATTCCTCGTGTATTGTTATGACACCAGCATAAAAAACTAAACATGAAGGAAATAATGCAAACCACCTGCTTTTCTCATTTGAAATCTGTCTTCATGTTTCATCCAGTTTCTCTTCTAGAGTATTACTTACAGGCTGTTTCCTCTGCAGAACTTATTGGTGAACTTATTTCCGAATTATGTGTGTTCTGCTGCACTCCCAGAGAGCATACCTGTTTTACTTGCCATGCAGGGTGTTAAGAAGTCCTTTAAAAAAGGTTATAGCTGGAGCAGGGGAAGGTCACCAGCTTGCCTTTTCCCACAGGCTGCACAACAGGCCAGAGGAGCTCTCCTGAAAGGGGAAAGAAAAGCAAGAATGTCTCACCTGGCACATCCTTGGAGAGCAGGATGCAAACAGCAGAGGTGAAGCACAGCACACAGGGAGCTCCACTGAAAGCAGGAGAGTCCAGAGATCAGAATGCAGACATCCAACTGGTGCCCAGAATAAGGGTAGAGCTCTCAACTCAGAAGAATATGCAGAATTTTAGGCGACACAGAAACCAACACAGTTGAGGGTTAACCAAGGGCAAAGATTGATTTTTCAACGAGGCAAAGCTTTGGGGTGTTTCTTCTTACTATTTTAGATTGTGTACTAATGAAGACCCCAAGTTAGAGGTCCCAAGGTTTAACACCAGCATTTAATATAAGACAAAAAGGTAAGGAACCCTCTATAAACTATTCTTTGGGTCCCATCACAGCTTTTGAGTCAGAAATTACTATACACAGTTACATGCTAAGGCCATGTACTCAAAACACAAAGGCAACCATAGAAACTCTTCCTCCCAAATAACACCACCAGAAATAATCATACAATGTCAAGTTGGAAGGGAATTCAAGGATCAACTGATTCAACCCTTCTAATATTATTGTTTCTATGAGGAGAGTTACCACTAAGAGTCTGAGAAGAAGTATTTAATGATAACTATACCAGTCTGACTGCACTATAGGAGATGTACTTCCAGTAGGTCTAGTAAGGTAAAGCTTTACAGTCTAAGCAGAAGGATTTCAAAATCTCAAAGGACATGCCTTATCTGCACCACCTCTGCTTCTGGAATCCCATAAATCTTGAAGGCAGACGTGACTGCAGCTTTCCTAGACACAGATGTTGCAGTCACATCTGCCTGAACTGGAAACCATGGTCCTTGCTACTCTCTGACTCTAGAGCAGCATCTCAGTCACTCTGGTTTTGGAAACACCAGTGCAGAGGGTAAGATGTTTCTGATCTCATCAGGTATACTAAAACATCATCATAAACCACCTGCAGGTTATGCTCCAAATAAATAGCACAAAAGAAAAGGTTTTGAAGTAAAGACGCCCTTTATTCCTTTTCTTTCCACCTTTCGTCTACATGATTCACAAAATAACAATTTAAATATTGAAATGTTTGATCAAATATTTCAAGTGTTGATCTAGCAGCCATGAAGAATGACCACTTGTGTGTGGATGCATCTCAAGGTCCTCAGGCCCAGCAGTATGCACACGTATATTAAACCAATTAATTCCAGGTGATTTCTACAGATCACTCCAAGAAACTGAATTTGGGAATTATGAACTGAATGGGATTATTTAATGTTTTATTACCTGGATGATGAACAAGTTGCAAAATTTTGTAGTTAGCTGGGAGGGGCAGCAAGTGTTGAGTTAGAACAGAAAAACACAGGACTAAGTGAAGACTGAATTGAATGCAAAAATTGAAACATTAATTCAAATTTCTATCTGCAGGAGCATCATATGCAAAAGATGGTAAGATTTATTCTATTCCTCACTGATACTAAGTTTGTACATTATGTTCAGGTCTGGTAACACAGATGTAGAAAACTGCAAAAAGCTCAGAAGCAGCAATCAGGAAAATTAAAGGGAAACAGGCTTGCTGAGTACAGAAAAAAAGATGAGCCAAGAAAGAAGGCACCGGCTTCAAAATAAGTTAACAGCAGTTACAAAAATGATGCTCACATCCCACTACTGCAATATCCACAGCAGGGGAAAAAAGACAAGAAGCTTAACGGGTTAGAAAAAAAAAACCTAGAATAGTATCAGAAAAAATATGCTACCTCTAAGGATAGTTAAACAACGGGTTAGGTTATGGAAGGGTTACACAAATCTTTGCCGATTGTTTTTAAGACCTGGTAAGATGAAGATGTCAGATACCATCTATATATATATGTCTGGCTTTACAATAAATGCTATATGCTCACACAGAGTACAGGGCCTAAGCACAAAGTGGATGACCTCCAGAGAGCTGCATTTTCTTTTCTAAACCTAAAGGCTGTATGAGTTTAGGCTCCTGCCAGGCAAATCAGCAGGTGACTTGACTGCTCCTTAGAACTCCAAGCAGGCTTTTGACAACTCTTTTTTTCTAAATAGCCAAGGCATCCTGTGATTGACAATTTTCTATCACATCAAGCATGCTACCTTAAATATGAAGTACTCTGAATGGTCCACCAGGGAAATAAAGTCAAAGTACGGAGAAAGCAATGGAAACCAAGCCCAGGAATCCAGTCCCGAGAAAGAAAACAAAACTGTCCAACTGGGAAAAAACAAACATCCCATTAGTACCTAGAAACACAGGTATTTTTGTTTCTAGCACCTACAAGAAATAAGCCTTAATAAAACGGAGTATTTAATAAAGTAGTCAGAGAAATAAGGAGGGAAGGTTTGATGTGTCTGTGCGTATTTTCACAGCGGTATGAAAGGAAATGAGGTAGAGTCAGAGCTAATTCTCCTTATATAATTTCACATGGAATGATTAGTTCTGCCCCAACAGTAACAGCTTTCCAGAGGGTCCTACTTGTCGCCAAGATTGCATACAGATGCTCAAAGTGTAGCTTCCCTATTCTCCACTGACAACCAACTTAAGATGCCAATATAATATTCATTTTACCATCGAATGAAATTCACAGCATGAAGAGTAAAATAATGTCACAGCTACCATGAAACTGCAGTTGCATGTTGGGGGTTGTGACTTACACAAGTTTAATCATGAAACAGATTCAACAAGAAGAGCACACAAAGTGGCTTTCTGCTCCAGCAGTGTCATGAAGGATGTGTAAGAGCAGGATAAGCTCTGGTCTGACAACAAGAGGGCAAAGACATAGAGGAGAATTCATGTCACATGCCCCTGATGATTTATTTTTAAAAGGTAAGGTTTCAATCATTACTGTGCTGAACACAACACCACCCCCCCCCCCCCTCTTAAGTCTGCTTAGGAAAGACATTCCACATGCACAGGGATGCTGAAGGTGGTGGAATTCCTAAGTCACCTGAGTCACTTCTGGGTGAAATACCAATTACCAGCAATTCAGCTCAATGTATGTGTTCAGGGGTGAACATACCACACAGAAAATCCTAAAACTCTTTGCAAAATCTTGTAATAGTTATTAATACTTCTATAAAGCACTGTACTGTTTTGTATTTAATCCTTGAATAGAGCCTAGTAGAAAAGCCATAGGCAATTCCAAAATTGCTACAGCAACTTCCTCAGCTACTACTATTCCTTTAAAAGAATGGTATTTTTTTAAAGGTTATATATAAATACACATTTTTCCAGGGAGAGACAGCCTACCTTAGGAAACTTAACTATCAATGCAAAACCTAAATGACTCCCTGACTCAGCATGCCAAATACTACAGGAACTTGAAACATGTCTATTTTGCATTTATTAGCACAATCATTTGCTTTACAAAAGACCTATATATTAAATACAAAGCATGCTATTAGTTTTAGGCACGAGAGCAACCAATTTTTTTATGCCTTGCCAGAAATAATTACTAATTAGTCCAGCACCACCCTAAAGTCATTTCCAAAAATCCTGCCTTTACATTTAAGTTTTAATCAAAAAGAAAACCAAGTTAATGATAACAGAGCCTATTTCTTGTTAAAGCTTTCTTAAAGTTAGACCAGCACAAAATATACCCAGAAATTTACTGTATTAGCCTGCAATCCAGTAGACAGAAAAGATGAGTACCGTAATTTTGATTGGGAAATCAAGAAACACAGAAGAATTCACCAAATACTTGGAGGGGGGGACACAGACAAGAATATAAAAAGATGCAATATGTCCAACTACCTGTTGAATTTTTGGTTTGTGGAATATCTGTATGTAAAGTAAATATCAAAGCAGAAAGATGATGCATCAGATGAAATGAGGATCTGTGCTTCAATTAAAAGATTTTCATCTTTATATTATGTTACTCAGTAAATAAACCACTTGGAGAACAGAAGCAAGATTTACATGGTCAGATAATCCAAAACAATGTCATTAATTCACAATTCCAAGGCTTTTTTTTTTTTTTTTTTTTCATCCAACCCAACCTGCCTGGAAGGAACAGAAAAGGGAATTTTTTTAAATCTTAGAAATGCAGCTATTTCCACTGTTCTTTCTCCCAAATATTCTGCCATCAGTCACATACCATCATTGCTTTAGCTAACTACTCCATTACAAGTTTTCAGCATTCCCAAATATTGACTCTTACATGTATGCAACTAGCTTTGTGATATTCTGGAAGTTCATCTAAATAATGGCTTTATAACAGTTCTACTACGTCTGTTTCATTAGGCTTTAGGAAGACACAACAAAAATCTCAGTTTCATTAGGCTTTAGGAAGACACAACAAAAATCTCAGTTTCATTAGGCTTTAGGAAGACACAACAAAAATCTCAGTTCTCTGAAGAAGGTTCTTTGTCTTTTCAGATTAAAAAAAATAATAAAAATAAAAATACAGAGAGGTCTTCATTCTTTATTCCAACACACCTGACCACCGAGTTCTGGCAGGGTGAGTAATGTCCACCATGGAGTATCAGCTCAGTAAACCATCCATGCCAGAGAAGAAATAAAAATTGGCATCATAATTAATCTGTCCCCAAGTACTTAGGCATGAACTGAAGGGGTGCAGGGTTTTCCTTCCTCAATGACAGATTCCAATAAGAACTAGGAAAGAAATCTTGCATTCTGGAGGGTCTTTTATTCATTGAGCTCATGATTACCGTGAGATTCCTGTTGCCAGAGGCATGGCCAAAGTAACCTTTTTAAGGACTACTGTCATACTTCTAAGAGGAAAACATGCCCACAGTTTATATGGCAATATCCTGCCACTGAGCATCATTTACACAGACAACCTGTTGCACAAACAAGGCATCTGAATTTCCCAGTACAATCCTGGAAAACATCATGTAAAGCCACACTGGATGCACTTTTGTACAGACACAACATGTTAAGATGCTTTCAGGCACAAGACTGATTGAACTCCTCTTTCCTTTTCAACCTAACAATGACTTTTTAACAATTTTTATAACAATTCATTGAAATAAAGGTATGAAGATGATACTAAATCCAATTTCAACTGTAGCAGCAACAAGAAACTTCTGCTAATCACATATGTATTAAATTCCACACATATGTTTGATTATATGTAGATCTACACACATGGAAAAATCTAAAGCAAAGTTGCTTATACAGCACTTTGGGATTTATGCACCTCAAGTGTTTCTGTTCTTTCTGTATCTCAGCTCTAAAACAATTATTCGGGGGGGGGGGGGGAAGAAAACCACACTTCACACCTGGCCCTTGCCTTCTTTCCTCCAAGTTCTGCATTTCATCATTAATTTTACTTATTTCATTGTTAATTTTAGACATTCCTTCAGCTCTCATTTGGACATCAAAGAGCTACTCATACCCAAAATACTTGCAATCTGAAATACTGGCTTCCCCACTTGTCGTTTATAACTTGAAAAGATCTTTGATTTCTTGCCTACAGGAAATACTGTGGATCAAAAATAAAACATATATATGCTCCCATATATACATATATCTGGGGTCCAGGATTTAGGATAATAGGCTGTTTGGAGAGCTGGTTTTCAGATTTAAATTTCATTTCTGTGTCTGGTGCTTCACACGTTTATTTTTACTTTCACATCTGAAGTGCAGCAATATGGCTAGCTAAGGTGTACATTTAAGACATACTTTGATATGTATCTGTTCAGAAGTGAAATTCACACTGGAGTATGTGTCCTTACAGCATTAAGGCACCACTTCACCACTGCTAACTGCACTGCTCACAGATGGCTGGAGGCAGGGGGAAGGCAGGTTCTCTGGAGCCCCTCGTTAACAATTCTGCCAACAAAGATTAAGGTGATTTTCCTGCTTTACAAACTTGGTAGAGAACATTTCTCACAAAGAAACAGAAAAAACACTCCTAACAGGCAAGGTATTTCTAAAATGTCTGCTGCCTGTGTTCCTAACAACCGTGCATATATAGTTTCTTCCCCACCTTCTCATGTTTTTAAATTAGCAATATTTCTAAGTTATGCACCAAGTCCCAGGCAATGAGATACTCTGTTAAAGTTAGCACATCCACCTTGGTAATACAGTGGCTCAAAGAGTAGTACACAGAAACCCTAAAATACAGCAGTTAACATTAAAGTCCCATTATTTAAAACAGCAGCAATGAAAATCCAGCATGGATATATTCTCTATTTCCTTACACAAGAACACAACTGTGTTCATACAGGAGGTAGCTTCATATGTCACATGTGCTGCTCCTGAGCACAGTGTTTAGGCTTCAATTTATGGCAGTAATAGCAATTCTTTAACCAAGTTATTTAAGACCTCAAGCCTTTGGACAAGAATTCCTCTTTGCAACTCAAAGAGCAGATACAAAATAATAATAGTCAACAGTATCTGCTCATCAACTGCTGCAGAAGTGTCTTATCTTAATGGCTCTCCCAGCCAGAACTATATAGGGCTGCACTGAACAAACATATTCTGACCTTCCACAGCCAAATAATGCAGTATATAAATCTTTTTCCCTTTTAGTAAAAATAACTACTTACAAATTTCAACCAGAATGTTGGTCAGGGACAGAAAATAGCAAACATCCATAGTGTTGATTGGGTCAGAGGCCTAAAAGGGGCTCAAAACCTGGGGCTCTTCTTGGAGCTCTGGGCAACAGCAAACACTGCAGTTGTAGGGTATAGAAAACATTTTATAAAAAGCTAAACTAGGAACTTTTTTGTTTTCATACTCTCAAATTTTATTGAGCAGAAATGTGTGAGGATAGTTTATTACTTTTACCGGCCACTCTAAAATGGGCCTCCAGCCAAAAAGGTCTTTAAAATATGCCTATATTTTAGTTTTAAAACAACATTTAGGAAGTTGTATAACTTTCACATTACCATCTAAGTGACTTAGCAGCACCAGTGACACGTTTCAGCTGTAAAGCAGGCACTTTGCAAGCTACAGGCATGACTTTCTCAACAGTACCAGTTGGACTCAGTAGTGACTGTAAGGCAGCAGGGAGATCCACAATGGTGAACTCACAGGTGTTTAACCCATGGCAATTCCTAAAAGACTGAAATTCAGAAGATGTTTCCTGCAATCATGTTAGTGGTACATGTGCCAAACACCTTCCCTCATTCAGGCTAAACTGTGAGACAAGACCACCAAGTGCTGTTCTTGCCTTCACAGGGCTTTACTGCCCTACTCCAAGCAGCAGTTCTAACGATAGCACAGCATTAGAACTCAAATTCTTTATTTATCAGCAAAGGAAGGAATTTTGTATCATGTTTGTAAAGCACCAACACCTTGACCTGGACAGTGAGTTCACTTCCTAGGTTTTACCACGCCTGCTTCAACAGCCAGCAAATGATTAGACTGGGAAACCATTCAGGAACTTTGTCAAAATGGTATTTCACACTACTGGGAATGATCCCCCACCTTTTGAAACACAGTAGGCACATAAAAAAAAAAAAAAGAGCACTGTATTTATAAACACCCTGTCCCTAACTGATGTATGCAATCTGGATTAATAGCACTCAGACTTATGTCAGGAAGTATTCCACCAATGTATTTTACTACACCTGGACTTCCAAGAGGGAAGAAAAAAAAAAAAATGAAGCAAGAATACCAGTCTACCTTAGGTCATGAAAGCTCCAATTAAAATTCAATATTGTACTTTGTATGGAGGTTTTTTACATGAACACCCTGTCATGGTTAAGATTTAAGGTTAGCCAGGTTAATAGAGTCCAATAAAATAGCTCTATTTAATTTGCCAAACCATCATTTTAAGCCACGCTACAATCTGCTACTTATCTTTACCTGACTATTGGGCTAAACTCTGAATCCTGGTAATGCACACCCACTTCTTGTCAACCAGAAAATCCTACCATCAAGGAAGCTTCAAACTCTTTCCCCTGCTTCTCAAAAAAAAAAAAAGTGCATGCATTTACACCTCCAACAGCTCCTTTCCTCCAGTCTGCTACTCCAATCATCACACAGCCATGTGTTAAAAGATCTGTGCAGACCTGCCAAGTCTCATTCATCCCAGATACTTTCCCAAAGTTGGGATCCCTTTGCACAGTGTACTTAAGCAGCTCCTCTGCTACGAAGTGTTCCATCACATGGCATGTTTAAGCTTATAATAATAATAATAAAAACGACACCTAACCTCCGAGTGGTTTGCAAGCGCAAGGTTTTTTGGTTTTTTTTTCGGGTTTTTGTTCTCCTGGTTTTATACACTAAGCCACCAAATAGGTTTCAAGTTTTCCTGACAGTCCCACCAGCAGAACTCTTCCTCCACATTAAGGCTTTTCATTCCACAATTAGTAGCATTCGCAATTAAACCGGGCTCCTATTTTACAGCTCGCAAAAAAAGCGGTCCCTGCCCCGCACAGCCCTGTGTTTGAGAGGAAAAAAACAAACAAATAAATAAAGCCTGCCTTTAGAAAACAAACTCCCCCCACTACGGGGATTTTAAAGGTTTTAAGGACTCTGAGAGCTACGGAAGGTGACTGAGGCCTGGCAGGGCAGGCACCTGCGGGGAGCTGGGCCCGGCCAGGCCGCTCCGCCCTCCACAGGCCCCGCAGCTCCGCTTTCCCGGAGGAGAACCGGGGAAAGCTACCGAAGGACTCCGGTAAGGCCCTGCCCGGCTCCAGCAGCGGCTCCGCGGGGTCTGAAGCCACGTTAGGGCCGCCGAGGGAGGAGGCGAAGCGGCAGCCCATGCCCGCAGCGCTTCGGTTCCTCCGCCAACAACCCCTTGCCGCCGGTCACCTCCTCTCCAGCCTCCCCCGGAGGCCTCCGCCAAGGCCGCGGAGCCATCTTAGCGGGGGGGGGGAACCGGGGCTCCGGCCCTTCCCGCCAGCGCCTCCGCGCCGCAGGTGCCGGGGAGCGGCGTCAGGCGGAGCGCGCAAACCCGCGGCCGGCGGTGCCGAGCCCGGCTTCCCACGGCTCCCCCCGGCACCGAGCGGGGCTCCCCGGGCCGGGTCCTCCTCCTCCTCCCCTGCCTGCGGAGCTCCGCTCACCACCAGCCCTCCTCGCCCAAGCGCCCGCCCCGCCGCTCGGCGCTGACCCCTTCCCTCCCTCCTGGCTGGCTCGGGCGGCCCCGCTCCTTACCCCACCCAGAGGGAGCTCACCACCTCCTCCTCCTCCTCCTCACTCCCGCTTGGAGACCGTCGGCACCGACGCGCCGGCGTCCCGGCCCGGCCCGCCCCTCCCTCCCTCCCCTCGGCGTGCAGCAGAGCCAACCTCCCCCAGCCTCCAGCCGGGCCCCCTCCTTCCTCCGCCCGCGGCCCAGGGACGGGCCCCGCCGCCGACCGACCCATCGCTTGCTTGCTTGCTTGCTTTCTCTCCCCCCGGTACCGGCGCCGCCCGTCGGAACCACCCAGCCCATGAGGCGAAGGGTCCCGGTTTGCCCGGCAGCCCCTGAGGTGGGGGAAGATCCCCGGTACCTGAGGAGAGGCCTCTCCGCTGGGCCTGAGGGAAGCTCGGGTGTCGGCCGGGCCCGGCTGCTGGGTCGCGGAGTAAAGAGAAAACCGAAGGGAAGGGAAAGGGGGGGGGTGAAAAAGCAACAAAAACCTTGCCTGCTGTGGCTGCAAAGCAATCAGCAAAGCCGCTGGAAAGAGTTTGTGGAGCAGGGGTGGGTGGGGGGGGAATAAATAACAAGGAACCGTGCACCAGGTGAGCTCCAAAAAGAAATAAAATAAAATTTAAAAGCGGGTGTTCTTCTCAGAGGAGCGGGCGAAATAAGAGAAAATCAGAGCTGCTCTCAGTGATACATGAGTGGGAGGTGTGTGTTTTTTCCCTGATAAACCAAACCTTTTCAGGTGGGGTAGCTCAGGGCAGGTGTTGCCATCACTGCCTGGTTTGTCAGCCCTCTGCTTTGGCCAGAGTGACAAACTTTTCCTGGAAAACTTTTCAGAGGAGACGTGTTTGTCATACTGACTCAATTTAGTGTTATCTTCGGTATGTAAACATAATTTTTTTTTTTTTTAATGCGAAGTAAAGATGAGTAATATAGTGGTAAAGTAAAACAAGTACAGCTGTGAGAAGCATCAAGAACAGTAACCTGAGGAATTACATATTTTTTTCTACCTTAGCTCATCAGTGATTATGAAAGAGTTGAGGAGAAGGCTGATTTGTATGAGAAATACCCTTAGGATAATGCAGCATTTTGTTTCACAATTTTCCAAGTTCAAGAAGATTAGTAAAGTTGTTTTCTAATACTTTTCCAGCCTCCTGCCCCTGTGAATGCCTCCTACTATCAAGCAATGGAAAAGCCAGAATGTCACAAGGCAGAAAGTCCTTCCTGTTCTGATTTTTTTTTTTTTTAACTGGAACTAAAACCTGGAAGTCTTTTCGTATTTATCACTCTTATTGCAAATAATTTTATAAATACAAGATTTCTGTCTTTCAGTTGTCAGACAGGGTGAGAGATGAGGAGACCCTCAGTCCAGCTGAGTAATTCGCCCCCAGCGTGTGCTGGAACACAGACAAACAGGATGTTTTATCCCCAATTTATGGATAAAAAAATTGAGGCAAGGAAGTGGAGGCATTCATTTTTCAAGCGTAGAAGTGCTCATTTGTAAGCAGGCAATTTAAGCTTGAGCTCTTTTTTTTTTTTTTTTTCCTTTTTTTGAGGAAAAGGACCATGTATATACAGTTCCCATTGAAACTACACTTGAGGCACCCAAGCAGAAAGACTTTGGCCATACCCTTTTGGGGTTCTGCAGCCCTAATCCCATGTTCTAATTGGCCAGTAATCTGTGGACAGATATTGTAACAGTTCCTTTAGAATATTTTTCTACTTCTCACTCATTTGCATACTAATGGCATAAAAATAGGCACTTCCTGCCAGTAATTAGTTTGAGCCCAGAATTTAAAGAAAGAAAAAGACCACAGCATTATGGTAGACGGATGGTACTGAGGAAGCTGCAAAAAAGAGTCACTTCTCTGGAGCTCAGAAAGTGCCTTTAATTTAGAATTCAAGGCTGTCAACTCTGTTACCTCTGTGTGACAGGGATTAACTGTTTGCTTGGCCTAATAACTTTGCCTCTAATGGGGCCCTCCAACTTTTTTCATGCCAAATCACTCTTATCTGTCCTGCACCCACTCTTGCCTCTGTAAAGGTTTGTTGTTTTTTTTTTCCTTTTTCCCAGAAAGAAGAATGCTGGAGGCAAAGTCTGCACCGTGAGCGTAGTTGTGGAGCACCATGGCTCAAAGCAGCACGGAGTCTACTCAAGGGTTTTTCACCTAATGAGACACTTTGCCACTCCTAACCACATCAAACCCTACAAAGCTCTGGGTTTAAATGTCCTCCCAAGAGCTTTGGGTGTGTATCTTGACTTCTCAGGTGCAGGTCATAGGCTTGAGTGTAATCAAGTTGGTAATAGCTAGAAATCTTCACATTATAAGAGAACATAGGTAGCTTTTGTTTAACATACCAGCTTTTTCAGTCCCATATGAAGAGTTTTCTGCATTGTAGAAATGTGTCCTTTGCTACTCCACTGCTGGTGTCCATGGCAAGGTGAAACATGGAAGCCTGGAGTTACCCATCCAGCCCTGAAGAAGATAACTTCTGTGAGACAGAGAAATGTATTTTTTGCCAGTCATTCCCCTAGCTTCTCTGGAGATAAATACTACAAATTACATTCTCCCGGGCTATTGAACTGACACCTTCAGCAAGGAACTAAATTCAGAAACTCCTCCCAAGGTATTACTTAGAAAAAATTTCAGCAATTACTGTTGGCTGCCTACAATCGGACAATACTGATCTCCAGCAATGCAATCTAAAAGCTCATGAGATGAAACTACAGTTAATTATATACCTTCAGCTTATTTACCTATTCCAACAGCACCATAATTACTAATCTATTAACCACTCTCATACATGGCCTGTAACTATTAGTTTCTCTAGAGCCACTGCTCTCAAACCATGCAATAGACCCCACAAATGAGATCCATACTCCTGAAGGTTGAGAGCTGCACTACCACAGCAGAGATTTGATCCATGTAATGGAATCCAGAACAAGAGAACTCCACTAGGAAAGTCTTTTTCACCTTTCTCACACCTTTCTATTTCCCTTTCCCTCTATCCATCCCACTTTCTTGCTAAACTTAATGTCAAGCATGCATGAAACTCCACGTTGCACTGTGTTGAACTTTGAAGTGAAATTGCATCACCTTTTTTTTATCTTTAAATACAAACCTCATGAAGCTTCTATCCAGCAGAACTGTATTACCAGAAAGTATTTTCCTGAAAACTTTGAGACTTTATCTTATCAAAGCACAGATCCTTAAGATGGTTGGGTTTATTCCATTAGTAGTTTTATAAAGTGTGCGGGCTGGGTAAACAACAGTGACAGCTTGGGGAAGTGTATGCACCTGTTTATTAAAAAGATGTTAACAAGGGCAAATCTAAAATAAGAACATGTACCACAACCCAATTTTCAGCAAATTTTTATGCATGCCTACACTTAAGGTTACCAATGTTATTGGCAATTTCTCTCTCTCTTTTTTTCTCTCTCAGAAGTACACGGCAACTGATGAGCATGGAGCATCTGTGGCAAGGGAAAAAAACACTGTCTTCAAATTTTAAGGAGCAAACATGACCCTTTCTGTTTCTGCTGTTTCCCACCCACATTCAGTTAGTGTGAGAGAAGAAAAAAAAAAAAAAAAAAAAAAAAAAAAAAAAAAAAGGAAAATGTAATTTCTTTGCCTGGAAGTATCGAAGAAGGTATTGTTTTCTCAATCACAAGCCAGTACTTTCATCACTGGTTTTGCTCTACATCATAAATGACAGCAAGTTTTTTATATTTTACTTGTATAACTTAGAAGAGGTCACATTTCTAAGTCTTTCTCCAGAATTGAGTCTTCTGTTTGGATGTATGCAAATTCTGCAGCACTTATGCAACTTGTAACTTGCAGATAGGTATAAGCATATGCAAAATGGAGATTAAATGTGTATATGCAAGTTTGCAAAATTAATCAACCAAGAACGTACACAAACTGCGAATGCTCAGTTGAAATTTTGCTCTAAAAATATTTATGAATTAGCCTTCTATAGCAGCTTTCACACAAGGATACTAAATACACTTTGTTTTTTAAAATAATTAATTATTTATAAGACAAGATAATATTATTCCCCCCAGAATGGCATTTTAAAAATATATCTTGATCTTACGAGGACCTGTCAGTACTTACGCCTATTCACAATTGCTGTAGTGGTGCTTTTTATGGGTATAAAACACTGCCAGACTGGAGCCCCTCCAGGATTAGATCTTAATCCCCAAAGATACATAAGTGCTACCATCTCCTTTTTGCAGATTGAAAACTGGAAAATGCGTGGGTAAATGCGTGCAAGTTTACACATAAGGTTAATAACAGAGTAAAGAATCAAAATTTAGGCTCCAAGCTTGTGAAGTGCATTGAAAGGACTGTTACTATCACTATCTGTTACTATCATGGAGTCCCCTTCATGTCAGTAGCTGATGTGAATGTTATTGAAGACAAATCAAAGTTTCAGCATACAGCTGATGAGTGTACATCCCCCAAACATGTTTGATTACTTCTGTTATCATGAAGCAAAGAGTCTTTGAATGGTTCTCACAATACAGGAGAAAAGAGAAAAAGAAAACAAAAAAAACCCCACAGTGTTTTTTTCAATATACCTTTTACTAGAACGGGGTACAACGGGATGTGATTATTTTAGTAACATTAAAAATATCTACTATCTTCCTCCCATGCTAGGTAGAATAGTCTAAAGTATTTTTGCTTTGTAATTTTCTCAAACGAAGAATTCTGATTTAACCAAACCTCTTCAGAAGGAAGCTGGCTGATACTATCTTACTTCCCTCTTTTCTTATTGTGGAATTGTTGAGAGAATGCCAGTTGTTGCAACTTGTCATCACAACTTTCTACTCCATAATATTGCTCATTATAGACAATAAATATTAACCAAAAGACTATGTAAAAACTGAGCAGTGTGCAGAATTGGAGTGCACAGGTAATAACACAATGACACTTCAAAGCTAAGTTTGCATTTGTTACTTAATTGCACAGGCATCTGTGTGCTAGAGCACAAATCACACCTTCTTAAAAACTGTCCTTTATTTGTCTGCATGATATTTATTCAGCAGAATTTTTAAAGGTTTTTTTTAATTATTTATTTATTTCTCAGCTATTAAACTATATGAGCAAATGAACATCCCTGCTTCTCTCTCAGGCACGTGCTAATGTACCACTGGTTTCTCTCTGGGGGGCACTTGGATTCAGGGTTTCAGAGGGGACCCTTTCAGTATTCCTAATGACATTTTTGGCTCCCAAGCCTGGCAGCTTTCTAGAGCTGTTGTGCACTCTGACACCAAAGAAATGTAGCCTAAAGGGCTGTAGGGAAAGAATTCATACTCCTGCTTTCCACTGCTCAAAAAGGCAAAGGTGTAAGTACACCCAAAACAAAATAAATTCAAGCTCTATGAGCAGATTAACAAAGCTGTTTGCTGTTACAGACAAAGGTTGCAGGGGAAAAAAAATGTAGAGGAAATGGGCTGTATTACTGTGAGTTGGCACAGAAACTAAATACCAGGCTGCAATTTCTGTATAGTAATTGTTCACGAAGCATTCTTTGGGTTTTGATAGTGACTCATTGTGTTCTTTGTGACCTTTGATGTACAGGATGGGCTGCTAGAAGACAAAGGAAGCCACAGTAAGAATATAAAATTTTATTAACTTAAGATTTTGTTGATTTGTTTGGTTTTGTTTGGGTTTTTTTTATTGCTCACTGATAGGTGGTATCTCTGGAAAAGACTACGAGAGGCATTTACCTTGAGCCCTCCTGGGTTTTTCCATCTCTCCTGGGCTTTTGCAGTTGAAAAAAACAGCACTGTTTTAGCTGAAAAAAATAGCTTTGGTTTTAAAAAGGAAATTTGTTAAACAATTGCTTGCTGACGTTGATTACTGAGTTCTGAAAAATAAGATAACTGATGGAAATATTATTGTGTTAGTAGCCCAGGTAGTGAGCAGTGATAGGCCCTGCACCATACAGGACAGATGGAAAAACTTATCAAGAAGATATTCTTCTGAGTGAATTATTTTACATTTAAAGAAAATTATGGAAAAAGCCTTCCACAAAGTCATCAGAGTTGACACAACAGACTTCAGTGCCGTTCAGTTCCATTATGTAAATCCATGGTGAGGTAAGCCAGACACTGTCAAGTTTGATACGCCCCAAATTTGACCTAATTAGCCACTTGGTTGTTACTTTTTCAAACCTTGTGCAAGTCAGCTCGGTTCAGGATATAGATGCTAATTGAACACATAACCTACAGGTGCTAAAGAATTCCTACCAAAGAAGGTCTATCCTATTAGAAATGCAAGTCAAAGCTCAGGGTCATCGGCTCAGATAGTGGGGATGGGAAGAGAAATCCCATCTACAGCTCTTTTCACATCACCATTTTGTTTCCAGGAGCAAAATTCAAATCCAGAATAAATCAATGCAATCTAATAGATGTTTGCCAACTGCAGCTGCTCTGGCTTCAGTCGGTTGAGCAGGGAAAGAGCATTTCCTTAAGCTTTTAAAAAGCTGAGACTACATAATACAACGCCTGAAGTGGTTTACCCTGCCCCCCAGTCACAAACATACTCCTGTGCAAATCACAGTTGAAATTTTGTCTTGTTCCCAGGCCCTCCAGCCAACATCCAGCCTGCTGCTTTGTAGGTGACTGCTGCTGCGTGTCTTGCTCCA
Organism: Phaethornis superciliosus; assembly: GCA_023637945.1. Classification (NCBI taxonomy): domain Eukaryota; kingdom Metazoa; phylum Chordata; class Aves; order Apodiformes; family Trochilidae; genus Phaethornis; species Phaethornis superciliosus. The sequence continues at coordinate 35,172,220 of JAJQWJ010000007.1, forward strand.
GGTTTGCCTTTCACATTTGCCATCTCTGTCCATGTGTCCCCAGCCTAAGATCATATCTCTACACTCAGATCTTCTTCCTACCTGTTTAACAAGCAGAAACACAAGAGCCTTTTGTCGTGACTACACCTTGGGTCAGATACCTTCATCTGAAAGAAACCCACTGTCTCCTCTGCTGCTTCCCTGCACTCCCCTAACCAAAATGAAATGAGATAAAAAGAGCTGCAGAGCCTTTGAGTTTCCTGGCTTTTATCTCTTTATACCAAAGCCTTTGTGTTAATTTTGCAGGGCTATTTTTACATGAGGAATAATATCCTGAATTACTGCTATCACGTGCACTTAAGAATCCCACCTCACCATCCTCAAGTCATCTGGCAACCTGATAGTGTTTCCTGCTCCTTCCCTTACATCAGCACTGCAGAGAGCCCTGCTAAAAGTTTCACATCTGAAAAAGCAGATGATTTGGCAACACCTTCCTATAGATATTTCTTTTTCTTTTTTTAAAAAAATAAATGTGCCTGCCTTTGAGTAAAACTTTTTTTTCCAACTGTTCTTTTTTGTCAGCTTGCCAGCTCAACTTCTAGCATTGTTCTGTGGAGATTGCTGTAAGGAAAAATGAGAGAGAAAGGTAGAGAACTGGGGGAAAGGGAAAGAGGGTTCAGAGGGCATTTAAAGCCTGGGGAGCCTAGCATGGGAAGGGAGATAGGCTTAGGAAACAGGGAATAAAATGGTGGAATGAGAGATAAAACAAGAACATAAAGGATAAGGGATTAGGGAGATAAGGAGTTCAAGAGATGAAATGTGAATAAAGGAAAACAAGAAAAATAAGGATGAAAGCAAAGAAGCGACAGGAGTAGACGTAAACAATTAACTAAGAAAATATTCTGTTTATTTTAGTGAAAGCAAATTAGAGTATCTTTATTATTCTCTGGTTTACTAGTTCAGAGGAATTTTTCAAACTAAGAGCTGACATTTGGGTACTATTACTGAACGATGATAAATATAAGCCTTCCAGTTGTTGAATTAGCCAAATCTGAATTTGGTTCATTAATACGTCATACCAGCAACTAAAATTTGGATAAGGAAACAAAGCAATAAAAAAATATCAACAGCTGAAATACAAAATGCAGATCTGGAAGAACTCCTCACAATATTTGCAATTCCATCCATCAGCTCAGTGATAACCACTCCAGTACAGAGGGACCAGCTCACTGACTCTTTGCTGCAGAGTAATAGAGAAGTACAAAACTACTTGAAATCAGTTCTGGGTTCAAGCTTCAGCATTGCTCAGTGACCAGCAGAAAATTTGCTCATGATTTGTCTGTAAAAGTATTTCACAGTACTTTTTTCCCCATCTGGGTATTTATAAAGTGTAATCAGGTCTCAGCCTCTGTCTGATTTGCCCAAGCTGTACATGTTGGTTCACGTAATGTGGTGAAACCTAGAAAATATTGCTTCTTTTCCCTGATTGTCTGAACATCTATCATCAGGAAGCTGAAATTTAGTCACACCCACACTCATTTTTATCATTTGCTTTTTCAGAAAGGCTACATATACCTGCTAGTCTAATAGCATCAAAAAACCTCAAATTTTTTGTCATTAGTTTCTGTGCTTGACTTCAATAGCAACTCACCAAATAAATCAGTAACAAGCTCAGCCATCATCTCTCTCTTTCCAGTAGCCTTAAACTTCCATAACAGTTCACGTCTATAGGGAAAATATTCCTTGAGGTCAGTTACTTGGCTTATAAACCTAAAGTCTGCATATTCAGGAAAGAAAGTCCTATAATTTTCTAGTTAACAGAAATATAATTATTTTACTTTTTATGTATTTTGGCAAGCAGTCGTTATGCCACTGCATTTCAAGTTGTTCTTTCCTTAATGTCCTTAATGCTTTTCCTGACTTGACTCTGTCTTCACCTCCCTCCCCAACAAGCAACAGAAATGTTGGTCTACAGAGGGTAGCTCTGGAACCCATATAGCATCCTGGACATAGGATACATCTTTTACATCAATAGCATGAACAAACTTAAATTTGCATCTCAGGAAGCTGGGAGGTTTTAACTTTCCATATGGGGAGCCCTCTCTGTGCTCATATTACAAACTCTCTCTATATTATGCAGAAAGACATTTTAGAAGCTCATGCATCTTCTGAAGATGCCCTGAGATACAGAGCCAGAACTAACAAGGTCATTTTCTGCTCCACCAAGTGCAGGTCATCAGCAGTCAGTGGTGAAATAATTTTTTTACTGTCTACCATTTCTGAGTTTTTGGCAGGCTAAGTTCAGCATAAGATGTCCTTTCCGTGCTGCAGACACACAGAGCTCCACAGACCTCTGAGCAGGTCTAGGACTGTCATGAAGGTTTTTGAAGATAAAATCAAGGTATTACATATCCTATTTCCTCATATTTAATGGGACAGTCCTCTATAGAATTTTTTCCCTCAAGCTCATCCACTAAGAAAAGAAAATAAAGTCTCTAATGAGGACTGGTCCCAGTTCTGGTGTCATCCAGTCCTGTTAATTTTGTCAGAAGGAGAGAAATCTTAGGACTGAAATAGTTCGTTTCAGCACAGAGCATGAGATAGTCCCTGGAAAACTGGATTTTCCTAAAAACTGAAAAAAAAGCCCCCACATTATAACAACCCCAGAACACCACTTGGTCCAGCCCCCAGAACCCAAACTGAGCAGCCTAAAACACCTAAGTGTAGTAAGCAGTCATATATCTGCAGAAGGACCCAAGGTCTAGGTCCTCTGCTGAATTATTTCAGGTGTTACAATGAGAAACCACCAGTAACAAACAGCACTTTATACATCCTAAATTACATTCTGTAAAGTCTCAGCCTGCCAAATGCCTGAATGAAAAAGGATGTGAAAGATGGGCTCGCCTTCATTCTAATTCAACCCAGATTCTGGGATTATCTGTTAAAAATAGGACGTTTTCTATTCTCTAATAATAATAATTTTCCATAGACAGCTGTTGATGTGCCCATAGGTTCACAATAGCTCTTTTTGTAGTGGATTGTAATAACAATTTCTTCAACTATGTCTTTCAATTCAGAGCTGTACAAGCTATTCACAGTGAACACTTTAATCAGTGAATTTCAGCTTTTATTCTGCTTGTAGATTGTTACAAACGTTGCAGGCAGACATTTGATATAAATAAACTTTGCCCTGCCAGTTTGTTCACAACATGTTTTTGCTGCGGGGCTTCAATGTTAATTATTACCATCACACAACTGGTCACTTTGGTTGACCAGTGTTGTTTGTTCTGAGAAAGAAGCAGTAACCAAGAGGAAATCCATGTTCTTGAGCCGTGATGGTCTGGTGGGTTAGGTGTGTGCAGTTAAGAGAAGCAAAATCACAAGGCTAAAGAGGTTTTTTTCAAACTATTTTAATATTTCCTTTCCATGTCATTGAGCTGTGATGGTCCAATGGATAAGGTGTGTGCAGTAAAGTTAGGAGGAGCAAGATCACAAGGCTAAAGAGGGTTTTCAGACTATTTTAATATTTCCTTTCCAGTTCCCTTGACTCAGACCTTGCTTGTAACATTGCTGGGAGAACAAAGAGGCCACTCAAACATTATAGGCTGAGGTCAAATTGAAAATTAATGATCTCTTATCACATTCAGACAAAGCTCCAGCTGCAAAGGGTGGGGTTGGGTGCTTTTCTGGTTTATTTAATTGCCACTGAATCAGGGCTCTGAACAGGGCTTGCCTAGTCAGAGCTGCAAAAGATGAGCTCAGATGCCATTTTCCAAGTCCCTTAGCTGTGCCAGTGCCAGAGCCTGGCCTGGCAATCCTTCCCATGGCTGGTATCTTCGGTGAGAGCAAACGGAGTGCAAGTTTAATATCTTAATGAAACAAATGTCAGGCATTTGTTTTACATGAATAAAACATCTTTGGCATAAACCTCGGTGAAAAACAAATTCCAGAAAGGTTGTAAATCAGAATTCAGCTTTCAGTGCGCTTAAAATGTGTGTGTGAAAAATTATGCTGAAGAGCCAGCTCCATCTAAACTAAATCGTTTGGCAATGTCCTGTCAGCGCAGGAGAAAATGGATGTAATGTGCACATATGCACAAGGAGTGACTCAGAATGATGTACAAGTGTTGCTGTATCTAGTCCAAGAGAAATACCTGGAAGTCAGGAAATCAGGCTCCACAGTTCAGCAGATTTGTCTGAGGAGAGATGTTCTGGGTTTGAAACTCTGTTTTTTCCCCAGAGTGCCATGAAGATGTCTCATGCAAACAAATACAGTCTGGGTCAACTGGTATCTCTGGGAGTATTGCACAAACTGTAGTTCTATTTGGTATTCATAGGGTAAGAATTTCAGGAAAAAACCATGACCACTCACAGCTGAAGCAGTAGATTGATATCTATCTAGTGCAAGACCTGTAGCCTAAACCCACACTCATTATTGGATGTAAGTCCAGGCATTTCCTTAAATAGTCATGATAGTTTAACTGCCTATGAATATTCATATAAACGAGTTTTGTTTGTAAGAAGGGCAGCAGTCTCAAATACTTGTACCTATCTGTATTCAAGAGGAGAAATCATCTGAAGTCTCAGGTTTCCTGTTTATAAGAGTTTGGACTGCCCAGACAAAACACAGCAGCAGAAACAATAGCACAGGGCTTGGATAACTCTTACAGCACCTCCGAGACTGGGTTGTCTTAGCTAAAGGTGACATCACTCCAGGATAATGTGGGAGCTGGAGACTTCAAAATTATCTGGTATGTATTTTTATAGTCAATGATCAAATGCATAACCATAGAATCACAGAATAGTTTGAATTGAAGAGGCCCTTTAAAGCTCCTCTAGTCCAACCCTCCTACAATGAGCAGGGACATTGTCAATTCAGTCAGGTTGCCCAGAGCCCCCTCCAACCCTGAAATTAAATGTTTCCAGGGATGGGGCATCTACCACCTTCTCTGGACAGCCAGTGTCTCACCACAAAAAATTCCTTCCTCTGAATCTCCCTTCAGTTTAAAAGAACATCCCCTTATCCTAAAAAGCCCACCCCCATCTTTCTTCTAGGCACCCTTCAAGTACTCCCTTTACCCATTCCCATCACCATACTCTATTTTACTCTTCCAGAAGAGAACAACATCTTTTCCCAAAGATATCATCAGCTCTTTGTGTTCATTAGCTGGAAAGAAGTCCAACTCTATCAGGTGATTGAGGTTTCTTGGAAAACTCTGAGGAGGAGGCTTGCAATGAGAAGACACAGAAAGTGATGGAGGGCCTTGACAGAAGAGCAGATCAGATATAACTCTCTTGGTCACCGTGGGGAAGTGGGAATCCAGCTCAAAGAGAGCAGCAGACTGTCTCTTGCTCACTAGACTGTGATGCTCCACTTCATCCTCCTGAAGGGCATCTGTGAGACAGCACTGAGCACCACTCAGGAGCTTTTACATAGTGGGTCACAGTGTTGACAAATGTTTTCAATTTTTTTCTAAAGTGCAACTCCTCCCTTTATCCCTGACTTTCCTATCTTCTGCCCTGCTGCTACCCCAGCGTAAACAGCGTGGGGTTGTACAGGAACCACTCTCCCTCTCTCCAAAATGGTATTGCTGGGGATCTGAGGGTGACTAATCTCTCCTGTTTATAGTCTGCTAGCTGTTTGAGTCCTAACATAATTTAGATGACAGAGTTCAGGAGACTAGAGAATTACATGTTGCCAAGCTACTGAGGAAAACCAAAAAAAAACCAACAAAAAAAGAGGACTTTCCATGAGGTGTTCGGTAATTTCCCTCACTGCCTGTACCATCACAGCCTGTTCTGCCCTGCTCATCCCTCTGTGCTTGCAAGGAACTCCAAACATATTCACCTGACTCATCTGAGACCTGAGAGCAATTTCCAAGATGCCCACGAGAAGACAAAGAAGAGGAAGGAAACAGCGTTAGTGATTTAATGGTGCTTTGGACTGAGTAGCCTTTAAACAACTGTGTTGGTGTGGGAGATTTCCTACAGAAATTCCCACTTGGGTGTCTAGTCCCTTCTCCATAGCTGTAGCATGTCTATATATAAATAGAAATATATTTAAAAGCTGTATACTTGCTAACTTCCTTCAAACCTGTCCAGTCAGCACTCAAAATACCTTAAAAGAATCTCTTTGCAATTATATACCATTTATTTCTGTCTGTATTTGAGCCCATTAAATAAATCAGAGAAGATACACAGTTGTAGAAGTCCTTTTAACTCCAAGATAGTTATGAGGCATAAAATGGTTGTCTGCCTATAAACTGAAGCTGAAAAAGTTAGATCAGAAACGAGGTGTAAATTTTTAGCACTGCACAGAATTTAGCTGTTCAAATGATTTAGCATTTGGATACTACACGTGGGATGTGGGATAATTTTTGTCACTTGAAGTCTTTGAAATTGGAAAACTTCCTAGAAGATATGTTCTAGCTCAGCCCCAAGTGACTGAGCTGCAGACTCAATGACTCAAAGTCGAGGTAGACTGTGTAAATGTCTGTGATCTGCCTCACACTAGGTGATAGGCAGGAGAACCTTGAAGGCCTTGAAATCCATGAAAACACTTTGTTTTTTCTCCCAGTATTTCAAAAGGAGCTGTCACAGCACAATCAATTCAGACGAAAAAGGTGCATCAAATGAAACTGCAGTCAATGAAAGACTGAAGGTGGAAGATGTACATACCCTGCAGAAGATGAGGTGAATTGTAACACTGGAACAGAATGGTCTTGGTAAATTAAATAACGAAACCCATTCAAGTTTGATAAGAATTTGTATTGTAGATCCAACATGTGAATAAAAAGAAGAAATTCCAATTGCTGTGGAAGAACATAAATATCCCTTTTGAAGATAAATTCAGCCAAACAGCTGTCATAGTAACCTTTGCAAATAAAAGTGTTTAGGAGAATCTGTACTGGAGAATATTACATTAAGTGGTATATTTCTTCAGAAATCTGGCACCATTGCTCATCTTAAACTGGAAAGATTTGACAAGAATGGGAGAATTCAGCTGTGCCAGCCTGGCAGGTGTGAAGGAAAGAAAGGTTCCAAAGTAAAACCCGTGGTGGTTTTCAACATTTTGCCCTTTTGGAGCTCCTTGCTATGAGTTTGACCTAGTGGTAGCTATTTGGTACCAGCCAGGGGATTAGCAGATGATCTTCTGAGTCATTTCTGGAGAAAAAATTACATGTGGCTATTTGGGGAGCTGTTAGTGAAACAAGATCTTTCCTAGATTGTGCTCGTCTTTTGATAATGTTTTTTGCATGATAAACTAAAAAGTGTTTTGTAAATGATTACATTATTAGCACAGAATATATTACCAAGTAATGTGAAAGCATGGTCACATCAATTTGCAGAAAATGTAGAGGGGATAGAGTCAATTTAAGTTGAAAAGCAACTTGAGCTACACTGTCATGTTTAAAAGCTAAACTGAGCCTCCTCTTGTCTCCATCTGTGCATGAGAATGAAAAGGCAGAAAAATCTGCCTCTCTCTAGCTAACTGGTCCAACTGCTGTCTCGTGGTATTGCTATTAGTAAATGGAAAACTTGTTGCAGCAGGAATCAGCAAGATGCTGACTGTGATGGTTTGGGCTAATTTCACATAACCATTCTGGCAGGTACTGTTGGAAGGAGAGGTGGGCGGATTCTGACAAGACAAGATGCTTCAGAAATTAATAAACATTGATTAATCTCGAGACTCAAAGCTGAGCAGAGGCAGCCACTTTCCCTGAGCACCCTTCTGTGGCAATGAGGAAATTTTGCAAAACATGCATTTAGGTCTCAAATGAGGAAAAGGGGGAAGGAAAATCATGGTTTTCACGGAAAATACCACTGTAAGACGTTTACACAGATAGGAATGAAGTACCTACATTCACATTACCTCAGTTTGATGACATCCAACGGAGCAATATTCTCTCTGCATCCTGGTCCTGCTCTCCCCATCCCTTTTTGACAGGTGCATAGCTTTATTGCTTGTCAAAGATCCTGAATTTTCAAGAATATATTCATGTGGGTCCACCTTCTGTTGCTAAGAGAAAAAATCCTGATAAGCTTGGTGAAATGACTGGCAATTACTTCCATGCTATTTTTTGCCCAATCTCTGATCTTTACACTGATATTGCATCTTTGCTTTTAAGTGCAATGTGAAATCTAGATCTGTAACTGATGACAAGGTTAGAGCTTCTCTATCATAGCACGTGGGCTCTCATCCTGTATGACTTGGTCTTTGTCTCAACAGAGTTAATTTTCCCTTATTTATAGCTGTCACAGAGAGAGATTCTATGGCACAGAAAACTCCTGAGCAATGGCTTTTACTTTGGCATAAGTTACAGTTCTTTTTCTCTTCTTTATATTCTGCCAGAAGAGGCAAATGTTGATGATCACAGCTTCTCCCAGTGAATTTTTATTACAGTTTTATTACACTTTGGTCAGTTGATAAAGATAGCCACATTTCACTGCTCCTGTAACCTGAACTGCAGAAAACCTTAATGTTAACCATCATCCCACCAGGATAACAGGCAATTAGTTTTCAAGTATGGTTTGACTCATTCTCTCTCTTATGATCTCCATTAAAATATGGCAGAGAAAGCCTTCCCAGGTCTTCAGTGCCAGTACTGGCTTATTTAAGTTTTCCTTGTGCCTAAAATCCTGTATATGGTAGTATGTATGACTTAAGACTTGTCATTTGAAATGGATTTCTTGCTTTAAACTTACTTTTTCTTAAAACCTGGCCTCAGAAAAAAAAAAAAAAAAAATAAAAAACACCCAGCCAGGATGGAAGGAAATCAATGTAGAAGTAATTAAAAGTCAGAGTTGGCTGGACACTTCTGAAAAGTGCAGATGACTACCTGTGTCCACATATGCAGTGCATTTGTCTAAGTTACTGGTGTGTGAAAAGCAGGAGATGGAACAAAAGGTACTCTTGCTGCCATAACTACAGCAGATGCTGCTCGATGCCTGCTGTAACACAGAATTATGCTCTCCTGCTTTTACAGCAGCCTTGTCAGCCCTTTTTTGTCCTACCTTTTGTGCCCTTGATTTTAGACCTCTGACCTTGCCTTTCCTCTGTCAGCCTAGAGCAAATAAATAAATAGATGGGTAGGTGATGGTGCGAGACTTCAAGTTATTTAATGGAGTAGAAGATGCCGAAGAAGATGCTGCTTGGGGATGCTCCATAGTTGGCAGTTTAAAATTCTCTTTCTCTCCAATTTTAATTAATAGGCTTGTATTTAAGATGAAATGTATTCAATTTGTGCACAGCGTAGAGAATGTCACACTACAAGATAGGTTATATACATAGCAATACAATTATCATTCTCTGCTGACAAATGTACCGTGATATTGATAAAAAAGCAATAACTTCAATGTACATGTCAAAATCAGCCCCAATAGCTTATTACAGATTGTTAAATGAACATAAATATCTAATGTTCAGCCTGTAATGTTCATTTGTACCATGGCAGATGGAGGTACAGGTCGAAGAATTCATTTAAAACACAATCCCAAGTCTCTGATTTTCACTGAGTCTAAGCTATATCTCTTTGCAAACATTCATGAAAGTCTGGGGGCCTAATTTCCCACCCCAGGGCCGAGCTGCAGGGAACTGATGATGTTCAGCTAGTTAAACCTCCTTAAGTGTCCCTGAGATCTGGTTCCAGCCACAGTCCTCAGCTTATCCATAATCACCTTTCCATGGCTCCAAGAAGAGACCACAGCTCAGCAGCCACCAAGGCAAGACCACAGTGATGGTGAAGCAGAGAAGTTGGTGGCAGGTTGGTCAGTCCAAGTCTTTGATGAAAAAGCCTCTATCACACAACCACATTTGCTGATTAATATGTATTTTCTAAAGGAAAGGGAAACAAAGGACACACCTTCCAAGAGACCCTGTTCCTTGCATCATTCATCAGCTTTCTTACTCATATTTAGAAACAGAAGGAAGCAAGTTATGAACAATCTATTTTGGAGATGTCCTGGACTGAAATAAGCCCACATGGCTGTAGAGCTGGTGAGGATGTTGAAAGATACAGGGCTGAAGTACAAGTGGTGAGGAGCCCAAGAACCTACCACAGCCTTCCCCATGGTCTGCACCAAAGGACTGGGCATCCCCTTGGCTGGTGGCAATGCAAGGAGCCCAAGCAGAGTCAGCTCCTTCTCCTTTCTCATGAGAACACAGTCACAACAGCCCTTGTGCAACACAAAGGAGTCTTCCACCCACTTATGCTGTTGATATACTTCCAAGGGGCTTTTGCCTCTGCTCAGTGGAGAGGAAATGAAAGATATATGCAGTGATGGCAGCAGTGTGGTTTACTTTGGTGCTAGAGGTTGTTTTTTAAGGCCATCAGCTGCAGGAGCTCTTCTCATAGCACTTTGAGCTGATTACTACTTTTTAGTGTTTTCCTGTCATTCCTTTTTGGTTTCTTTACATATTTTTGGCCCTTTCTGCTGCATTTTCCCAATGAAAAATACCCACTGAAAAGAATCTGCTCACTTGCTGTTGGTAGAGGCCAAATAAGATCAGCACCAGCATCATCTTCCTTGGAAAGACATGGACAAAACTCATCCAAGTTCCTCTGGAGGGAAAATCCCCACCTTTTTATTCAGATGCAATAGAGGGACACCCAAGAGATAAGTATTTCACCTTCAAGAACTCTTTATGGATTTGATTATTTAATAATCAAACCCCTGTATAGAATAAGTTTGTGTCACTGATACGTTTTCCTATAAACCAGTTCTCCCCGCAAAATAAAAATGGATTTCATTATGAAAAGGAAAATCAAGTTACCTTGCACCAATGTAACCATCCTCCTTTGTACTCCCACAAAGCAGGAAGACTGGATTACATCTGTTCCACAGTGAAAGGCCACAAAAATGTGACATCTTTGTTGTGATGTGTAGGTAATGGAAACTTTTAAGCCACATTAAAGCTGAGAGATAAAACCAAGGACTTGCCTATATGTAAATGGCACAATATTGTGACATTTTAAATGAATAGTTGTAATATTTTCACCTATTTCACATTTTAAGAACAGCAGCTCCACCCCATTACTTGTATTTTCCCTCCTCATTCTCTTGTACTTTACTTCATTTCTTTTATTGAATGGTAATACCATATGTATAGTATTAAAGGCTGATAATTGTCCTACTGCAGTGCAAAGCAAAGCTGTCACCAGGTTCCACAGAGCCCCTTAGAAGTTTCCACATTTCTCTTTAGAAGCATCAGCTTTTAAGCAAAATGACTCCTTTTAAGTGTATTGTATTTATGTGAGCACACATGTAAAGCACTTTGGGTTGGATTCCCATACATCTCCTATTATGACTCAGCTGCCCTATATTTGCAACCTTTATTTTGTCAGATAAAAAAAAAAAAAATCATCCTAGTGCAGACCAACTCACTGCTAATTGTGGTCTCTGAAGAAAATGAGGATGCTATAACACACCATTATTGTCTCTGCAATTTGTATTAGGCACCCAGATATTTTTCCCTAATTAATAGTTCCTTTTAGTGTCCAGATTAAAAATAGCTCTTAAGAGCTCTGGGGAGATGATATGGCAGTATGAAATAGCATCACACCTGTCTCCACATTACAGCTTCCCAAGTGTAAGTAGGAGTCAAAATTTCCCTCCTCATTAAATAAAAACACTGATAGATAGTACATCACTTGGCATCTCCAAAGTGATATACCTAAGACATACCATCTGCTAGCAAGTTGCAAAAACATAGCCTGAGAAAAGTGGGACATCAAGGTGGAGCTTAATTCTCTTTAGTCAGTTTTCTGTCTATTCTGGACTCAAGCAAGGCTGGTGCAAGCATGGCTGAGGATGCCTGTAGCTGTAATGGCACAGAAAAAGCAGTAAGGGAGCACGACTGTGGGTGCAGTCATATAGGAATAAGGACATTTCAGTTCACTGCTCCCAAGACAGACACATTTTTAGTAACTGGGAAGATGTTACTTTTGAGGTAGCTCCAGGTTCCCATGTCCTGGTGAGTGCCCTCAGCACTGCATTCCAAAACCTTTTTGCCTTTTGCTTTTTCTTCCCCTAGTTGCAGGGATTTCTTGCAGGGTCACAAACAGACTTGGAGCTCAGCCTCTGCTCTAAAGGCTGGGAGTGCTTGTTGAAGGTGGGAGATTGAAGCTTGAGACTAAGGTGGCCATAAATCCTACATGCCCTACTTTGCCTACACAGAAGTGAGCAGACACCCAACACCCTTTCTTTCTGCACATTGCTAGGTTCAGACCCAAGCTGCAGGTTGAGAAACAGCCTGAGAAATCAGAGTGCATTTAAAGAAAAAAAAAAAAAAAAAAAAAAAGAAAAAAAGAAAGACTACTTTCCAGCTGCATTTGCTACAGCATTTTTTAGGTACCCTACTTCAGCATACTGAGTGCTTCATCTCAGTCACGTCCCTGAGAGCTGGAGACAGAAATCCGGGAACATTCCCATCTGCTCACTGCCAGCCTTAGTCTTTCAGACATCCAGCAGTCCAGCTGGAGACACTGCTCTGCTCAGGTTGCCAAACAAAGAGACAATTGGATAAAATCTGGGGGCAGAAGAAGTGGCTCCATCTGAGGTAACAAGGTCATCCTTGTTCCACAGCACAATTTCCAGCTCATGAGGCAGGGATGCAGCAGCAGATCTGGCAGCACCAGCCACCACCACCCTGTTCCTGCATCCCTCCTGAAGGCCACCCATCCTCCTGCTGTTAGAGCTACTCAAACAAAAGCCTTCTACCATAGCAGTCTTACCTCTCCACTTTAGGATGCTCATCTGCTCCAAAGAAACATCACTTTGGTGGCTTGAGCACAGCTGTGTCCCATGGGGGACAGTCACCAGGACTCTGCAGAAATTAAAGAGCATCCCAGTTCTTTCCTGTTCCAAATCCTGCAAGCAAAGAAGCTTACAGCATCCTACTGCTCAAAGCCACCAAAACCTGCACTGCAGGAGCAGATAGGACACATGCTATCCTTGCTACACCTTCTCTCTGTGGGTCTCAGCTGAGTTTTCTCAACTCTTCCCATGCGTGACCGTAGCAAATTCACTTCTTCCTCCTCCCTGCTTTTCTCCAGGCCTGAGGCAAAGGCTGCTGTGGAGACCACCTGGGTTAAATTAGAGCAATTAAACGGTGTTAAGCAGTTCTAGGAAATGCAATGCTGGTTTTGGCCTTACTCAAGGCACAGCACATGGCTGTCAAGTCACTGGGAGCAGGAGGATGAGCTCAAAGCCAAAACCCTCACCCATTTGCTACCACCATGTGTAAAACTCCATCTCCTCATCTCAAGCAAAAGCCTGTTAACCTGCTGCTCCTTTTCACCTTTTTTTTTAATTAAAGAAGAGGTATTCAGGGAGTTTCTCACCTGCCCACCTGCAGGTCGTGGTGTTGAGCTCTGGCAGCTGCAACCAGGGAATTCCTGCTGCTTGCTGTGCAAGAATGAGTGGGATCAGGGTCGCCAAGAGGTGGATAAAGGCTTCCCAGTGCTGCTTCCTAATTATATAAGAAGTGGCTTTTCAATATTGGATTTTCTCTGTAAATAAAAGCATTTGATGGGGTCAGGTGTAAGCACACATAGCACTGGTGAGAAAGTACCCAGCAGGGCTGGGCTCCTCCTGCTCCATCCTTGGGTCTCAGGGGCACGTGGGCTGTGTTGAGATGGGAAGCTCTTGAATTGGGTCCTCCTGAGCCTTCTCTCTTATCTTCGAGGGTGAATAAATGAATCAAGAAACATGGTATTTCAGCTCAGCAGTAACCAATATTCTGAGTTTTCCAGACAGGGAGAGGATGGGAACTCATAGCAGAGCTCCCTTTCTAGCATCTGCAAAATCAGAGGAGAAAAAGAGTGCAAGAAAACATGCAAGCATCAGTAGTGGAGAAAAATAAACATGCTTTTTTCTTTTTACTAACCCCTAGGTGATGCTTGTTTTAAGCCTGACTGTCCCTTTAAGAAAGGCTACAGACACCCGTCAGAGACTTGTAATGAAATAACATTATTTATCAGTATTAAATATAGATAAACAAAAATGGGAAGCAGACTTAATTGAAACCCTCTGTGAAATCTGGCTAATAAGTTTTCACTTCCAGGGGGCTTTAACTTATGTTATTTAATTTATTATTTATCTATTATATTTTGATTCTGCTTTTCAGCCCCGGTACTGGGCTCTGGGTGCTTTTGTAACACTTGGTGAGAGACTGGAAGTATTGCCCTAAGTTCAAGTGGGCTGATACTTCACCTATGTTTGAATCTAATTAAGGATTTCAGAAGTTTGGTGGTCATACAAGGGTTCTCCTAACTCCACTAGTGGCACTAATCTTTAATCCAAGCACATTATAGGGTATTTCCTGACCACCAAAGTGCTTTTCTTTTTTGGACCCTGCTTTACCTCCATCCAGTGCAAACACATTGCCATTTCACTTTATTTATTTAATTTATAGGCATCAAAGTTGCTGAATCAGGAAGCTGAGGTTATAGCTGTTGAAGAAACAAATCCCACATTGTGACAAACGGCTTTTTTTCAGCAGATTTGCTTGTGTTCTTCATTCTGAGTCACTGTCACACATTTTAAAGGCCAGAGTTACATATGAAGCTCTTGATGGGGAGAGCTGGGCCCTTTCTTGTGGTTTCTGCAGGCAGACAATTGCCATTCTGGGGCTCTCCTGGTTGCCTCTCACTAATGATGCTCAATTCACATCTCAGGACTTCCTGTGTCACTGGAGGGTGTGACATTGCCTACCCAAACTGGAAGTGAAGTGGCTAAATCTGAATATGTTAGTTGGATTCTAATTAGCCTGGCATTGCTACTCAGCTCTGCTGAATATTAACTCACTGGGATCCCACCTCATGATGGGGAGGAAAGGGAGACTGGGGGGGGAAGAAGTAAAATGCAAGAATCAGTCAAAAAAACCCCAACCAAAAGCAACAGGTTGAAACAGGGTAGAACACACTAAACTTTTTTTGTGTTTAGCTGCAGCAGTTTTTGAGCAGGCACTACCTCAAAAGTCAAAAATTAAAAATATCAGTGACATTCAGGGTGGTGGCCAGGGAAAGTAGAACATCATTAACTTTTTAAGAGCTCTGCTGGATCTATCCATTTAGAGAAGTGTTTCCTGGCTCCCCAAAACATGATCTGCAAGTCGAATGCCCAAATTTGTCCTGACAGTATACCTTTGAGATAAGGAAGTCAGTTTATCCCCATTTTGGAAGCTAAGAGGACTAGAAGTGATTAAATGATGTGTCCAAAGCCACACTGGAAAAGTGGCAGAAGAAGAAGCAGAAGCAAAGAGGGGCTGCAGGTCCTCATTGCTCCTCTCCAGCTTGCCCCAGGAACCTTACAACACTTCAGGAATTATTGAGATGTTAAATGAGCTGATACAAAAGACTGTGTCCAGAGCTAGAGTCATCATTTCAAATCATTCACTCAGTCCTTTGAAAAATACACAAACGTGGCAGCATTATGAATGCAATGATAGGCAGTGGAGAATTCTCATATGAAGGGCAAATCAAAAGGAAACCATCTCTGTTTTATGTTGCTGTGGTTTCTTCCATCTCAACAGTGATAGGGAGCATGGCTCTGCACACATATCTGAAACATATGTTGATTTTTGTGCTTGTCAGCTACTCAGGCTCAAGGGGAATTCTCCCACAGTGGTTATGGGGAGATAGAGTGAGAAAGAGGGCAAACAGCTCGTGGGCTTTAAGTTCTTCTTCTGTTCCTCCCCGAGAAGTGAGCGGCAGTGCCTGCCCTGGTCCTCTTCCACCCACCCTCATCCTCCTTTCGTGCTTGGAGTTTCCATCCTTTTCCTCACTGAGAGCTCTCGGGAGCAAATTGGTGAGGATGGAGGGAGGTGGGCACAGATGTGACCACCTGCTGCATGAGCCTTGCTTCTCATGGGCTTTTAAAAAAGCACTTCATATTTCAAAAAAGAGGAGGAAGAGACAGTGGCCTTTGGTGTTACTCAGCACTGACACAGCTGGAGCTGCCCGGGGGTGGTGGGGTGTTATTTTTTACAGGTTGGCAACCAGACGCTTGTTGCAATGATATACTTTTTTTTTTTTTTTTCCTATTTTTTTTACTTTTTTTTTTTTTTTTTTACTTTTTTTTTTTTCAGAGATCGCCTGAGTGTAGATGTGCCAACACGGGTTCCGGTTTTACCACAGCTAATTCTCTTATTTCAAAGAGAGGAAATATCCTCGGACAAATCTGCTTTGTCAAGGTTGAAAACGTTCCACACCACAGATGGTGACCATAAGGTGCAAGTGAGTTTTCAGCTGAACTGGTGACACCCTACCCATTTGCTTCACTGCTGAAGATTTTAAAACTACTTTTTGTTATGAGAAGCTGAGCAAGATACTTCTCTCCAAATGTCTCTTCCTCCTGTTAGCTCCTCACTTCCATATTCATGGCACTCCTGCTGCTACTAGCACTACCATGCGTAGCACCTACTGCAAATTGTCCAGTTCCTGTTGTTAGGATGGCAGTTCCCTTTGGTTTTTGAAAAATTCATTAATTGGAGGGGGTGGAAGGGGCAGCAGAATCCTGTTATGGTCCAGCACCCTATTGTAGGTGATATTTTTTTCCAGGTGTGCTCCTACGCCATGGTTTGCTGGGGCTGTAAACAGATGAGCACCTCCACTTTTGTGCAAAAGCACCTGGTTACACTTAGTTGATCCACTGTGTTGTAACACAAAATATTTCTGTGTGCAGGGCTATGGTTGTGGGGGAGTTTCCCAGCACTGGTTTGGGGGTTTTCAGGCCCTCCTAACACCATGTGAGATTTTTCTTGTGGACTCAACAGAACCTTGACAGGAATGGTGATGGCAGCTTCCAATAAATTGGTGCCATGCTCTTCTGAGTCCTCTTAACTGAGAGGTTTTATGTTAATATGAGAGAACCCACCTGTGGTTGGTGGCCTCAGCAGCTGTATCTAATTTTTCACTGTTGTAAATTCCCCCATTTCGGTATGAAGCTTCTGTCACTGTTTTGCTTTGCAGTCATCGCTCCTCGCTTTTCTTTTCTCCCTGCTTAATTCCTCCCACAAAGAAAAATAAAGTTTAAGGGGATGAATGTAAAGGTTGGCCTATTCCAGAGGCAACAACAAAAATACATCTCTATAAGGAAACCTGAGTCTGCCTCTGGGAAACTGAAACAAAAAGTAAAAGCAAGCCATGAGACACTCATCTTCCTTTTCCTTGCATTTCTTAAACTGCCTGACTCAGGAGGGGTTTTTAGCAGGAGGGCAGCAGGGTGGGGGCATAATTTACTTCAGCTTTGTAAGGAGTGGTGACAAGTGTTAAATTTATTCTGGGGCAGCTCCTGCAATTCTTTACCCTCCTCACTTGTGGTACATCTTTTTAGAGTGACAAGCTATGTCAGCATAGTTCATGCTGCCTCTCTTCCTCATTTTGGGGCTAAATTCAATATAAGACAGTTCAGATGCCCAGATTACAGCTGCTACATGGGTGCTGCAAGACAACCCTGGTATGTATGGGTCCTCATTACCTCCCCTCCAGCTATCTTAGCCCCAGTCCTTGCTTTTTCTTCACCTCTGAAATGTCTCCATATGCCCCCTTCCTCATTTCTCTGCAGTACCTCCACACCACGTACCCTTTGCCCAGCTTTGCTCCATCTCCCTTTGGCTTCTCCATCATAGGTGGCATTCCCATCCCAGCATACCACAAGCTCTCCATCTATCCTCCATCTCCTCCCCTTCCACTTTCTAACACAGCTTCAACCCATAGCTGCTCTCTCCTGGATCCCATAAAATCCCACTCTTTACTTCATGGTTTATAAGCTGTTGAACTTTTCTTTCAAGACCTACCATGATATTGCTCTTCTTTATCTCTCAGTTTCTTTTATCTGTTGCCTTTGTTTTCAGTTTCCAAGCTCTCTCTTCAAACTTTCTGTGCTCTGTCCCTCAAATCTGTCTTTCATTACTGTGTTTTAAAAAGAGCTAACAAAAATTTGCTCACACCTATCACACTAACCCTTTTGTCTCATTATCTTCTTATGTCACTTGCTTTGGTTTTATCAGTGTGCAGCTTTATCATAGTGTCTTAACATCTACCTGAGGGTTTGGGAAGCTGAATGAGTTATTCTGTTACAGAAGGAGCATCTCATGAAAATAAAAATCACCAGATGTTCAGAAGCAGCTCACAATACTGAATACTGGGCCTGACTTCTTACAGACCTTTTTTCTTCTGGCTTCAGTGGGAGCAAGACCGTGTATTTTTCTCCCTCATTTGCTGTAAATTAAAGGAGCCCCACCTTAGTCCTCCACTTGTCAAATGCTTTGTTCTTGCCAGATCAATGGCAAATTTTTAGCTCTTTTGAAGCCCACCTTCTTCAAGCCAGTAGACTTGAGCTGATTAGTGAAAAGAAGAAAGATGGTCTCCATGCATGCTCAGAATAATCATATTAAAATAAACTATGAAACTATTGTAAATAGATGCTTCCACTGCTTGAGGAGACATGCAAACTATTTGCCATTCCTTATACAGCATGTAATTTAAATATTTTAAAACCTGAAATAAATTACTGATAATAAAATTCGGCAGTGTAATACTTCTTTGAATATTTTAAATCAGATATAAATTGTCCAGCGAAGTTGATCTAGTCTTAGCATACTTTTCAAGAGATTTAATAGTGCATGATTTAAACATATGATACTGTTCTGGTATATTGTATGGCATATTACATAGATTGAAATAGTCCTGGTTGGGATGGAGGTTTCCTAGCTCAGTCTCTCTGTACTTTGGCAGATACATCTCCTTGTCCAGCAATAGTTTCTGTATGCAATTTCTGATGATCCTAACATGAAGGAAGCTTAATTTCTCTATAGGGATGATTAACTAACACAGCAGTGCATGTGAAGCATCATCTTCCAATGTCTATTTGCAACCATTTTGACAATTCTTTGATGGGGAGGGTGAGGAAGAATTAAATCTATATCCTATATATGTTACTAAAAACAATGTTAGTGCCATCTTTTGGGCAAGATTTTAAAGCACGTAAGTCGAGAAATTTGATGGTCTAATTCCACAGTTACCATTCTCAAGATCATTTGTCCAGCCTGTGTTTTCCAAGTGAATATGCTTAAGACAAATGAGAAAGCTTTATGACATTTCTACAGTGATGTTATTTTGGGTTACAGAGCGGTCAGACAGTATTGAAAAGCAGGACTTTTTAATAGTCTGCTGTGTTGTCACTACTTCCAACTTCTGACTCATCAGAAACTGTTGCATATTTCTCAAGTGAAGGATTTTTTTTCCCAGTAACTTGATGTTCTGAATGAGTTTATAGTGAAAAGCTGAGCCAGTGTTATGTCTGAGTAAAACAACAGCTTCAGTAGCATCTATGTTCATTCAGTTTTTCTCTTTCTTTCACATATTCCTCAGCTCATCAGCAATTTATTCCTCTAGACTATGGGATCTGTCAAACACTGAACAGACCAAACATCACAAATAAAGATGTTTTGGCTGTAAATTAGAGATGTCTCTTTGGTTGATGAGATGAAGCATTTGGAATATTCTGTAATTTCCAGAGTTGGTCTTAGACCATGGGCCATCTTAGGGAAAAACAGGATTAGTCCACTAAAACTAGAAGGGATTATTATCAATTAGACTATTATTGTCTAAAACTTACACTCTACAGTTAATACTGACACACAGAACTTGTTTATTCTGGGTGTCAGAACAACAATTCTTAAGGTTCAATTAAGATCTTATAGCTGTTTTGCATTTCATTTGATTGGCTTCAAGTTATGTACATGTATTTTTATGTCTGTGTATCTCAGGAGTCAAACAAACAGCTCAGTCTGTTTATTTAAGTTGAGATTGCATCATCACACATCTGACAAATGCACTCGCTGCATTTCTAGCATCATCTCACCGAGTGCATTTATTTGAACTTTCTACCACGTACATGGGCTCACACATTCAGATAAACACAGCTGTGTTTATCTCAGGCTGCACAGCTCCAGATTGTAGATGTATATCTGGAGCCAGTGGACTGCACATGCACTGCATGGGATTTTTCAAACTCTTACAGCTTCATTGTTTGTCAACCAAATCTCCAAAACACATTGAAGGCTCTGGTTTCATTTAGAGTTGGGTAAAGATAGAAAAGCAGATTTTTTTTCACTAAGTGCTTCAAAAGAGTATAATATTTGTCAAATATTTTATTGAGTAAAAGTATTTAACCATCTTTGTCAAGTATTAGCATCCATGTTCCCATTTGGCTGGAGAGGTACAACTAAATGTCTTCATCTGTGTCCTGCTTGAACTTGCACCCATTGACACACTAAGATTGTGGTGGGTTGTTCA
>JAJQWJ010000007.1:35200000-35225000 GCA_023637945.1 Phaethornis superciliosus
TTTTTATTTTCCTTCACAGTGAAATTAAAAATTCAAGCTTGATATATTGAATTATAGCAGCACTGTTTTTATGATCTGTTTCCTAAATATGCATTTCTGCCATTTCAACTTGTTGGTTAAAAGTCAAGCTTGAAGAAACCTCTGGGCTTTGAGCTGTATGTATATTTTGTCTTTAAACCTCCAGGTCTGACCTCCAGCCTTTGAACCTCCAGCACAGAATCCAGAGCTGGGAGGTGACTACCTGCCATTTGGAGCACAAGTTTTGCCAACAAAGGGGAATCCCACAGTCTTAGCTGGGGAGATTTCAGCACAATCAAGTCATTTACTAAAATTAGCTTAAAGATCTTGACCTAAGCCCTCTTCAGACCCCAGTGCTGACAGAAGATAACCCGTCTGGGTAAGGTGGGAGATTTTCCAACGCTACCAACCACCCAGCTGGATGTTCCAGATACTCCTGCCTGCATCCCTGCCTCATCCCAGCTGTCCTGTTGAGCCCACCCGAGCAACAAGCTACCCTTCCTTCACCACAATCTCTATACTTGCCAGTTTTCTGCCTTGTAGACCTCAGCACCTTTTCTTGTGTCCTCCTTGCTGAATTACCCACGCTGTGTCAGTCCCTCCCTCTGACTTACTTTTCCCTAACACTGATGAGCTCAACCTTTGTCTTGTTCCACTTCTCCACATCTGCTCCTTCTCCATGACTTCAAACTTCCTGATAATTCTGATGCACACTATATTTGATGCCCACTACACTCATCTCACCCCTCAGCTGTGCTCCATTCAGTAACCCAGCACTTTTCCTCTTCTCAGACATAAGCCAACCACCTCCATTGCTCCTCATCCAGCCTGGCTTCCACATAGCCTTCCCCAAGGCTGGGTGATGTGCTCATCCCTCAGTCCTTTGCCAGCTTTACTCATCCTTTGCACATGGCTTTCACACAACACTGCACTCATACTACCTGGGGCCTCCCCACAGCCAGCACAGAGGTAACCTGGCAGAGAATCATCCATATTTTATAAATTAATCTGGAAGCGAGAAGATTAAATGCTTCATATTTTCATATTAATTCATGTTATTACTAAAAAGGCTACACTAGAGCTATTTAGTCTACATCCATATCAAGGACTCCATTTTGATCTGAGGGAACATGACAGCTTGAGCAAAGTTCTTTGTTCAGACACCACACTACATACCTTAGCAGTGCGCAGCCTGCAGCTGTTACAACACTAATTGAAAAATGTTTTTAAATGTATCAGGTTTCTGAACATTTGCGGAACAATTCCCCCTTTTTTTTTTCCCCCACGTGCAAAAGCCAGTATTTCAGCAATTCAGAAGTTCCTAAGCCCTACAATGCCTTGGTAGGCCATAAAATAAAGCTGAAATAGGTTATTTCACACTAAAGATGGGGAGAAGCCGACAGTTGTAGGTGGATGGGGAGAACCTACAACTGTAGGTTGGTTGATGGGAAGGACCTACAATTGTAGGTAGTCTCGGCAGCTTTCTCAGCTTACACACATTGTCAGGCAGTGTTATAACATCAGTAGAGTAGAGACAGGTCAAGAAGAAGCAGGTTTGAACCTCCCACCTGAGAGGTTTTACCCAGTCTGTGTCATCCATGGGAGATGGAGTTAGAAGGGAGGTACCCAGCTGAAAGGAGGGCTCATGAAACACTTGTGTGCCTGAGGTAGTTGCTGTATTTTGCAGTGAAGCTAAATGATAAATCTCTCTCACACATCTAAAGGAAATGTTTGGGCTTATTCTGTACTCCAACATCTGCAAAGAGAGGTCTCCACAGGGACCAGCGCTCAAGGTACAGAGGGGAAATTGCAACTAATCTGTTTTCAAAGTCTCTAAAATTGTATTTCTGTTAAAACAAAAGAAAAAAATCTCTAGCAGTAAGTATCTCTGAATCTTCCTGGGCTAGAAGTCTCTTAAATTCTCCATGTTTCCCATTTGCAGTGGTATGAAAGTCATGAGACATCAGATCACAACCAGTCCACTGGTCCCAGCCTGAATGTCACCCACCCTTTGCATAAGGAGAGTGGATGTTTCTTCTATGGGAGGGGGACAAACAGGGACCCCACTCTTTGGAGGAAAGAGAGAAATATTTTTATGACAGTTTGGTTTTATTTTTTAAAGGGAGGTCTTTTGAAGCTCCTTGGGGGTTTGGATGTTAGATGTAGTCCCAATGGAGATGGATTAGTGGCCAGAGCACAGCAATGTGGTCAAAGGTGCAAGATAAATGCAATTTATATTTAATTGCCCAAGCTGCACCTGTTCCTTTTTGAATAGGAGGCCCCGTCTACCAAACAAATTTTAAAAGCATAGAATATATCCTTTTTTTTTTTTTTTTCCTTCACTTGAGTGTAAAATGGGCAATTCTAAACTTGTATCAGAGTAAAGCAAGAAAAAAAATAACCTTTAAATAGCATGTAAATTTTTTATGAATCAAGCTCTAAATAAAGAAAACTCCTGAGCTGGGAATTCAAAATACTAGCCAGAAAGAGCTGATTTGCTACCAGGCTCAAGAACAATATTTAGTTTACAGAATCAATCTGGAAATAAAACTAGTGCTTGCATCAGCATTAAAGCTACAAAAATAAAAAAGAGGTCTTAATAAAATATACAGTGGAAAAGGAAAGGATGAAAGAACTAGCACAGCTATGAGGCCCTCAGCAGCCCACACAAGTAATAAAATAGAATATGATGTAATATAGAACAACAATGAAAGGATTTAAAATTTCTAGGTAGGATTCTGAAAAACTGTTTCCAGCTTTTGTTGCAGAACATGCAGGCTGGAGGTTTCCTTGTGACTCTCTGACAAAGCTGGTGTGTGGCAGACATGGGCGGTGAGAACGACAGAACAAACACTGATCTGCACCTTACTCCTGAATCAGCCCAGCACTGATGACCAAGGGGGGCTCAGTCACTACCCAGGATTCAGGCATCCCTATATTTCTTAGGTGATTCATTCTGTTTGCTCTCCTACTCACTTATTCATTACTCCTTTCCCTCCTCATCTGCAATGTGAAGATTTTTTTCTTTGCCAAAAGGCACCGATGCCTTGCCATGAAGTCAACCACCTTCTGCACCCTTAGTAAGAAAAGTCTCTCAAACCTTGTGCTGAGCACCTTGGAGAAATCTGAGGTTAGACACATGCAGTATCTGCTCAATCAGTTTTGGCCTGACCAAAGTTAGGAAGACATCATAAGACTTCCCAGGAAAATTGAGCACTGCTCTCTCTGCCATGCTCTGCACCCCTCTTGTAGTGCTGTGTACCCTTGTTTTAAAGAAATGGGATCTCGTGAAGCTCAGACTCTAAAATATACACATAACTTCCCTTAAAATCAAAGAGCATCCCAAAATTACCTTGGCAGGATTTCAACCTGCAGCAACCAGTGGCCTCTACACTGAATGTCAGATTGCACCAGTGCAATTCATTCATTGCAGTAATGCAAGAAATTCCCCCTCTCCACAAGAAGATAGAAGCTACTGCAGAAAACCACTAATATTACATAAATTAAAAATTACAGATTGTGAAATTTGGGCCTCATTTTCCGCTGTGCTCAAGCTGTAGCAGTCATGGCATACAGAGGTAATCACAAAGCTCCTTGATCTGCAGGCCCACAGTCCTACTAAAAATTCTTGAGTTGACACAAAGAACTGGCCAAATCCCATTCCTTTTACTGCCCTGGTATGAAACTCAGCTCAATACCTATAACATTCCTGGTTTCTCCTTTACAACAGTTGGTGCTAGTACATGATTATGGCACCTCATGTAATTATTACCTGTTATTTTTTGCTGCAAATAATTTCTCTGGGCTACATATTTAGCAGGAACATGGCCTCTATCTGACTTTTTTAATCCTCATTCTAGCCTTGGTTGCAGTTGGTATGTGGACTATGAGAAGTGGTGACAAAGAAAACCTTGATTGCTTAAATATCAGAAAAAAAAGACCTAAACAAGCACATAATTTTTTTTTTTTCCATAGGAAAAGGGACATCGGTGTACACAACATCCATTATTTGTGCTTCTCCAGGAAAGACAGGAAGTGTTCCAATTCCTCTGAAAATATATTTTTAATGAAATAACAACTGATCCTGATCAGCTGGTCAGAAAAGAGCAACCCCCTCAGAAAAGAAGCTCTCTTTTTCAAAAAGGTGATTGAAAAAAAGTGGCCCTACTCTTACACTGGCCCCAAACACAGAAGGTGGTGTGAACTTTCCACTGGGTTCCTTTCACTGAACACAGAGTGCAGGTTCACACCTGTGCTACTAATGCAATTACCAGCTTTTTTCAAAACTATCAAGCTAATTTGCAATTCACTTGAGATGCAAGCAAAGCCATTAGCCAAAGTCCACGTGCAGCAGTGCCTTCTGAAGGCTGTGAATGAGTTATGGAGACCAGCCCAGCCAAGGTCTCCAGAGCTCCCAACCACCTCGATCAAACCTCCGCATGATGCGCTGAGGCTCCATACAAGCAAATGCCTCCTTAATAATACTTCACACTTTATCTAACAAGTTCCATCACAGGATTTCAGCCTGCATGAATTAAGATTTACAACACCCAGGGAAGGAGGGCTGGTATCATTTCCCTCTGAGTTCAGAGATGGGTGAAGGTGAGAGAAAGATGAAGCAATTTGCTGAAATTCACAGAGGAAATCAGAAAAGAGCACGATGATATCGGCATCTCTGCCCACAAGATCATCCTTCCTTTCTCCAAATGCCACCCTCAAGCTTGCTGGTGTGTTCTAGCTTATTAAATATGACACCTATACATGTTCTGGATCATAAGACTGAATCCCATAAAACTGTTGGATGTAGAGTTGAGAAGCTGAAGGGCACAAGAGCAAAGAAGGAGAAAAGTTCCTACACCACAGCCATAGGGTATTTTTGAGGCAGTAGGTTCCTGTGCTACTTAAGGCCCAGAACATACTTTTTTGCTTTTGCAAATGCAGTTTATTTTGCAAATCAAGGTGATTGTACACATTTCAGCTTGTCAAATTTTCAGCCTTTCAACCATATGTCTGCCGATCTTATGGACTACCAACTTTATGGGATTCAACCATATGTCCAGATCCCAATATATATGAAGGCCAGTTCTAACATAAGAGCTTTACAGTAGTAGTGTAGTAAACCATAATGTTTGCAGATGGCTGTAATAAAATCATTCAGAAGAGGCAAGGTACAGGGATGTAAAGCCTTCAAAAGCTGCTTCTACTGAATAAGCAATTTGATACGAATATTATAGTGAGAAGCACATTCCACCACTCAACTTGTTGATCTAGTCCAAAACGTTTCTTTTAACCTTCTTTTCTAATCCTACATATATTTTAACTTCCTTTTTTTCAATCTTCCTGGGTGCTACTAGCTAAATTTTGGAAGAAAAGAATAAGGAGGAAAAATAACAAAGTAAAGAGTCTTTTTTTTTTTTTTAAAGGCCCACGATCCACTTTTGAGTAGAGAAGTTTTCTTATGTGAAATGCCAAATGGTTATGTGCAGCCTGGAAGATGTATTAATAGAAAGGTTTAAGTTTTTTACCATCACATGGTGAGATTGAAAGATGATGTGACTTGCTTCATTTCCTGAAGTGGGACTCAGCTTTCAAAGTTAAGAAAAGTTTCCTCCTGAGTAAGCTTTTTCTAACTCTCCACTAGGAAGTTGGAGTTTGGTTTATGTCCTGCTGCACAATAATTCACATGATAATTCACATACCCTTTGTCTAACATAACTTGATATCTCTATTATTTAAGGACCTCCGGTCCCCTTTTCCCCTAACTAAAACATGCTGAGCTGATGTGTCCACCTCTGGGCTGGTGTCTGTCCTTGCTGATGGTAGGGAGGGAACACTGCCTGCAAGAGGAACCATGGCCAGCATAGTGTTGATGGAGGGTCTTTTTCAAACTAAAAATATTCTTTTAAGATGACAGTCCACAATGAGTTTTGGCAAGCTTCCTTGAACTAGAAAAAAAAATCAATTCCTACTTGGGAAAGAAGGAAACTGTCCCCGGGCATTCACTGAGAAGTAAAAAAAGCAAAATGCAACCTGACTGCACCTCTGGTGTGCAAAATCTTGGTGAGAGCAACCCCAGTGAGGTGTTTGCTTTGAGATAACTTGGCCAGAGCCAGCTCTTGCCCTGCTAACGTCAGGGGAAGTTTTTCTATTGGATTAAACAGCGCAGGGTCAGATAGTGCTTAAGAAACCAGAAATATGCTGTCACCCTTCCTTCCCGTGCCAGACTTTGTGTTGACCAAGCTGCACTCCTTCCTGAGTGCTAGGGACAGTCTTGTTGGCAAGGGCTCATCCTGTGAGATGCTGAGCACCACGACTGCCAGCCCTCTCAACATGGTGACTGGCCTAGAACCTGCTGAGATTCACCCCAACACATCCAGCAGTCCTTTCTCAAGGAGTAACCGTTTTCTTTAAAAAAAAAAATAAAAATTAAGGAGTTGAACTAAGCACAAGATACTATTTCTTCCCCTTCAGCACCTCCCAAACCATTCATTGCACAAGTGTAGTCAGGAAAGACTGGGAAGGGCACAGCACGGACCTCAACCCTCCCCTTGGCGCGCGCGGCCGCTCTACCTGTGTGCTCGTATTTGTGTCGCAGCAGGGAACTGCTCTTCTGGAATGTCTTGTCACATAGGTCACATGCGTACATGCCACTTTCTGTCTTCTTGATCTTCTTTCGGGACAGACAGGAGTCGGAGTCCGTCATGTCGTCGAGGCCGGACATGTAGTCTGGGGTTCCATCAAGCAATTCTCCCTGTGAGGGAACCACCCGTCAGCAAGGCCAGCTTCCCACCACTGCTTCTTCCCACAGAGGAACCAACCACCCCAGAAAAGTTAAAATCATGACATTAAAAAGTTCCTTAGCTTAGGAACCTATTGGGAATAAAACTACAAAGCCATAAAAAGGACCCAAGGGCTGGAACACCTCTCCTGTGGAGAAAGACTGAGAGAGATTGAGTTGTGTAGCCTTGAGAAGGCTCCAGGGAGATCTGGTGGCCTCTCAGTACTTAAAGGGGGGGTTATAAGAAAGATGGGGTCAGATTTCTTAGCAGGGCCTGTTGCTAAGGGGGGAATAGTTTTAAACCAAAAGAGGGGGGATTCACATTGGGTATTAAGATGAAATTTTTTATGCTGAGGGTGGTGAGGCTTTGGAACAGGTTGATCAGAGAGGTGGGAGATGCCCCATCTCTGTAAACGTTCAACATCAGGTTGGATGGGTGTCTGAGCAACCTGACCCAGTGGACTGCTCACTGCAGGGGGGTTGGACTAGAGGAGCTTTAAAGGTCCCTTCCAACCCATTCTGTGATTCTACAGCTGATGGGGACTGAGGAAATAATGAGGAGCCTTTTTTCAGCCAACTTTCTGTCTTTGACCACTCTGCAATAGCATGACTTACACAAGCAAACAGTACTCATGTGAAGTAAATGTACTTCTCAGTACAACATGAGAAGTAAATATTTTCAAGGAGTGGAAAATGCAAAGGGGAGGCTCTTCATGGGTGGCAAAAGGTATTGTAACACCTGACAGAGGTGGGTGTAAGAAACAGATAGGAGATCGCTCATCTCAAAACACTGAAACGTGGATATATTCTGTATCTGTAAAAGGTTTTAATTGAATTTTATATTTAGGTATAACTGTTATTATTATGCAATCCATTTAAATGTATGTCTCCTGACTAAAGGCCTCAAGCCATATTTTTATATTTAATTTTGTAATTTGAAATAGGGAATATTAATAACACTTTTTATCAATGTTCTATCTATGTTAAAACAGCCTTCAGCATTAAGCAATAATGAATGTGGATCAGTAAATTATTAAATTTCTTGATATTTATTTTGTCTTGATCCAAAGAGAGTGCAAACTTGCATGATAACATACATTTCCATTTGCTATCACACGGTTTGGTTTTCTTAGACTAGGTTTGCACTAATTAATATTAGAGAAGATTAAATAGGCTTAAATACATTTACAAAGAGGGCAGATGTACTGTAAATTGGAATAGTGGAACAGCTGTTATGGAGGTGCAGTGCTATTTATGCTCCTATTGTGCAAAGAGGGATTACAGCCTGGAATGTAAAACCATACCTGATTTTCACATTTGACACTATAAAACATTTTACTACTCAGTAAAATTACTAATAGACTGTAATTGGACATAGGGGAACACACACACACACAAAAAATTATTAATCTATAATCAGTTAATCTCATTTGACTAAACTCTGTACTATAGATCTGGATATGCCCAGCAAAAAGGTATAAAAGGAGATGACTTGTGCAGAGCAGCCCTTTGCTGGAGGCGTGCAAGTGGTGAAATCCTTTGCCACTCATGTATTGACTCTGGGACGACCCAGGAAAAGGATTAATGGTTTAACCCAGGCACGAAGAAGTGCTGACCCAGATTAGGTGTCCACTGAAAGACTTTGTCTGAGATTAAGGGCCCTATCTGGTACCTCTCCAAATAATTTTGTTTAATCTCTCGGTTTTTGTTTTTTTTTCCGAAGCTGTTCCAGATGACTGGTGGGGATTAAAGGACTGGTGGGCAGGAAAGGGCAGTAGGTGGGCTGAAGGAGAGGGTTATGTTGAAGCAACACATCAATGTTTCTCATCACACAGACATTCATGAGAAGTGAGAATGCCTTTCCCATGCACAGTGCACCAGTAATTCCAAAAAAAACGCGGATAAGGAAGCTTTGAGGACTTTCAATGATGACTCCCCAAAAGTCTCCCACTGCTCCTTTTCCCCATGATGCAATGCAGTTATGTACACTTTGGGAGCCCTGCAGAGATCAGTTTCCCCATAAAGTCTTTTTTTATTTATTTTATTTCAGGATGGGACTTTTCATTAACATTATTATTATTTAGATACAGTTCTCATAGGGAATGACTGAGCTCTTCCCAGCATAAAACCATGAGCATTAGACCTATTCAAAGGTATTGCTACTGCTACTGAACCCAAGTAGAGGTACTCTTAAGGTAATTGCTATTTTTTCTCCTATCCCATTATATTTTTGCAAGTTCAAACTAAGCCCCCCACCCTGCTAATTTTGACGGAAGTGCTCAGAATAAATGGGCTTTTTCTTCTGTAAGAGGACACATCACAAAATACTAAGTTTTAACCTTTCAAAAGAAAAGGGTTGCAACAATTTACCTGAAATCCTTGTTTCCGCTGGTACTTTCTCCTTTGCTGCATATCAGCAAAAGTAGCTGCTCCAGTTGGGTAAGTGTAGGCCATATGTGGTAGGAAGCTCATCTGATCTAGTCCTGGGTAGGGTCGCAGCCCAGGAATACTGGTCTGGACTGGTGGCATAAAAGTGGCCGGGGGAAATGCGCTCTGCGGTGGAAGTGTTGTGTATAAAGGTTTGGCACTAAATGGGTTCATACCAAATACTGGGTTAGTGCTTTTATCCAGATTATTTGAATTAGAAAACTCCTTCTTGATAAAAGTCAAGTTCAGTGGCTCATCTGAGTTTTCAGATGATGAAGAAACACTGTTGTGTTCTAAATTTACACTATTAGATTTAGTTTTGTTCTTTGTGGCTATAATACTTTTGGGTTCCTTCATTTGTTTTGGTAAAGACAAGTCCAAAGGCTCAGCCTGCAGCTCCTCAGAAGAGAAACTGTTTGGAGTGTAAGAACTACTGTGGGAGTTTTTAGAAGATGTGGAAGAAAGATTTAAAGGAGAAGGAGTATTGCTCCTTGAGTGGTCCAATTTATCAACTGGCTTAATATTGGTAAAATGAGGAGGTTTTGTTAGCCTGAGAGGAGTATCACAATTAGTAACACTGTTATGGAGTTCAGCTATAGATGGTGAAGTTATAGAGTCCACAGGCTTTATTGGAGATCTGGCTGACAAAGAGTCTTTAGTGGGAGTGTTGTTGGTGGCAGCCAGCGCCACCTTGGCACTGGCCCTTTCCAGTGATGGTGACCTGGAACTTGAATACTGGTAGACTTTTCTTTGTTCAAACCATTCCTTCACAAATTCCTGAGGAAGGCCAACAGCAATGGAAATTTTCAGTAGTTCATCAGAGTTGGGTTCCATGTTCATAGCATAATACGCTTTAAGTACAGACATGTGGTCCTTGTATGGGTTGATGGGGCTAGTCATTCCTTTCTCAGAAAGTACTGATGACAGCAAGAGGGTCTGCTTATCAAACACTCCAGGTTTGTTGGGAACCATGTTCTCGTGAGGCTGAAGGACTGCCTTGATTTCTTCGTTCATTTTACACAGGTAACGCTCATGCTGATGCAACGGAATGGGACCAGGAAAGCTTTCTTTACAGAACTGGCATGAAAATGGAGTGGATACATTATGGTTCTCTATCATCTTATCTTCTGTTACCAGGTCTATTAGGGTTCGCAGCTTCTCTTTTTTAATGTTATTGAGCTGCCTCCTCGAGTCTGTGGTTAAGCTCTGGAGGCAAGCTTTGGCTTCATTGACTTTCTCTAATGTATAGTCAATAATACTTTTAGTGGCACCATTATGACTTACTACTGGAAGACCCACGGGGGGAATATTGGGGGAGGTAACTCCTTGTTCCTCGGCTTGAGGGCATGAATCCTTCATGTGGTAAACCTTCAACTTGGAGATCTCTTCAGCCTTGCAGTCCATTTTCTGCCTGGAAACCGTATTGTCCACAATCTGTAGGACCTTCTGCACCTCACTTAAATTACTGCCTACCGCAGGAAACCCAAGCAATGGTGCTTCCATCCCTACACCTAAGTGCTGCATTGGACTTTGAGCAGAAGCATGAACTCCTAAGGGGCTGGTTGCTCCAAGTCCACCATTCATAAAAGGACTAGTTGCACTAAACCCATGTGAGGCCATGAGAACCTTGTACTCATTGAAATCTAGTGGTTCTGTTTTAATTTTCAGTAGGCCTGTTTGTTCAGACATACTAAGTGGTTTGCCATTCTCCAGCTTGTTTCTCAGCTGTGTGATGGCTGAATTAGTAGGAGAGGAAGATACAGAATTAGGAGAAGAACCCGTCTTGATATTGTTTCTCATTCTGCCATTGACAGAGATTAAACCAATACACTTCTTGCTGCTGATGTGCGAACTGTAGGAGCCAGAATGGGAGAAACGTTTCTTGCAGTTTGGACACTCATATGGTTTTTCACCTAAAAAATTATAATTAAAACCAAATGTTAATTATCATTGTCGCTAATGTAACTGTAAGTGCTCACATTTGCTACCCAACTGACTGTCTGTGCATCTGCTTATTAATAGTGAAGAAAATATCAGTTCTCTGAATATGGCCACACACCACCACTCCTTTAACCTCCCCTTTCTACGGGTCTTGAGGTCAGTTTGGATCCACAGTCCCCAGCCAGCAAGATGTGAGATTTGCTCCAGAGTGACCAGTGCAAATCATAGGTAAGCATCAATGGCAAAGGGAGACAAATTAAACCGAAACTATACAAATTTGATTTTTCTTTTTTGTTTCTTTCTTTCTTCTTTTTTTTTTTTTTTTTTTTTCCTTTGGAAAAAAAAAAAAAAAAAAAAAAAAAAAAGAATTTTCACTGGAAAGGAGAAACTGAGTCCTGTTGTTAGGACCTTCATGCCTGGACAGAGCCTTGGTGGCATTTTGTGTGCTGAATGCTACATCAAGCAGGAGACTCATTCAGTAGGAGATGCTCTGTGCTTATTTGTTATCTGAGCATATGAGCTGTATTTCAGTTGGGAGGACTTTTTTGTTATGGAAAATATAATGGACTCTTCAGGGTCCCACTGCACAGAAATGAATGAACGCTTCTGAACCCCAACTGCCGAGCAAACAATCCATATTATTTGCAGGAAGCTTTACTATTTCCAAATCTTTCAGCGAGACCACGGTATTAACAGCATGATAAATGAGGATGACTCAGATACCACTTCTGAAATACCTTAGTAGCTCCAAGAAGCCAGAAGCAGAACTGTGTAAATTTTAAGCAGTCTTTAAAACTCAGCTAATTAAACAAAATGCAAATGAGCACACCAGCACCTCCGCTACTCACCACTGTGAATTCGCAGGTGTTCCTTCAGATGGTGTTTATATTTGAAGGCCTTGCCACACTCAGTGCATTTGAACTTGCGGTTGCCTGCTCCTTGGGTCAGCATTTGGTGCTGGGAGGGGATTAAAAAAAAAAAAAAAAAAAAAAAAATCGACTTGAATTTTATGCAAGAGAAACCATGAATTTCTAGCTTTACAAAACCACAAAATTAATGTGTCTCTGAATTTATCAAGTGGACCGAAAGGTCTGCAGGCGCATCGGTGTTGCAATAAAAATCAAAAATGTTGCCAGTAAACTGAAACAAATGAGAAAGTACTTTCACGTGAGCATTCGATATTTGCTTTAGAATTATTTCCTAAGTCTCTCATCAGAAATGTGTTGCTTTAAGGTATCTTACGATTAGAGAAACTGTTTTATAAGAAGATTTGTGGCTCTTAATATTCCTAGCAGATTCTGAACATGTGGGACTCCGCTTGTTTAAAAATTCTGTTTACTGCATGTGTAGGAAAGAGAGAAACACTGTTGTTAGTGGCATTTCGTGTAAGATTTAATTCATTATCAAGCAGAAGTGACTGCATCTTCAGCATGAGCTGATGCTGGAAATGTTTTTTAAAATCACAGAGCAGCAGGGAAGACTTGAGCTACCTTTCGTGCCATGTTTTCCCCTGGTGCACTTCTAAGGGGTGAGGGAAAGTTGAAAGTTAAAAGTGGCATAAAACATATAATCAAAGGCAGCTGACCTTTTTTTTTTTTTTTTTTTTTTTTTTTTGCAACAGGCAAGAAAAGCCCCGTGACTTTGAATGTGGAGAGAGGAAAAAAAAATAATTAAAAAAAAAAATTTAATAAAATTACTAACATTGCAGCCAACGACTCTGGATGCTCAAGGTAGGAGAGGTCAGCCTTTTGTAGGCAGCCACAACACAAAAGCCTATTGCAGGAGCAGGAGGCAGGGGGGGAAAAAGGGAGGAAAGGGGGGGGGGGGAAGGAGGGGAGAAAAAAAAAAAAGGCAGCGTCGAAACGGTATGACAACTGCGAGGGTGTGCTGCCTCTTCCCACATTCCTGGCGAGACAGATGGTGTTACATGGGACACAGGGAGGTTTGTTCAAACAGCAGCAACCTTCAAAGATCAAGCAGAGCCCAGCCCGCCGCGCGCCATTGAGGGACCCGCGCTCATATGTTGCTGAGTTGCATAAACAAACAGCAACAGCTGTTTTGTCTCCCCCCATCGCCCTCTGAGGACTACTATAAACTTTAGTTGTGCCACTGTTAATATGATACAATCATTTTAATTTACTAATTGTAAATGCCATGAGCAAATGAGGGGACTTTTCAACACCAAAGCTACCATTCATAATGCGCCAGCACCAGCGCGCTCTCGCATGTGAAATTTCAGGCAGTTGCATTGGATAAATATCTGGGCAGGATGGTGAGAGGGTTTTTTTTTTTCTCCTCAGTGTTTTTAATGATATGAAGCAAAAGAAAGAACCTAATGGTGGATCAGGTTAGGGAAAATACACGTGAAAATATGTTCTACTGGAAAAGCCGCAGGAAGGAAAGAGTAGGAGAAATCACTTTAGAACCATTTATACTGATTTAGTTAGGATCAAGCAAAATATATGGTTCTCTTAAAAATGCTAATTGCAAAAATTGCATGATGAGAAGATGTCTGTTTGCCTCACTGAATTTACCTTATGCTGAGGAAAAACCTACCAAGAGAAATAGAGCCGATGACGATTTTCAGGTTTTGAAGAAAAATAAATACAGCACAAAGCCTTTAAAACTTGACACAATGCACGCAGCTATTTGTTTAAGTTCTAACCAAGCCATTTGAGTTTCCACTACAGCCCTCCACTAGATGGGTTTCCAGCAGTAATTCCCTGGCAAGGAGAGGAGTAGTTTTTCTGCTGGTATGACAAGAGTTTTGTGGCACAGGTCTCTTGCCAGCCTGCTTAGGAGGACTAGGGAAGCCTGGTCACCTGTTTGAGATCCACAGCATTTCCTTAAAAGCAGTACTGATATAATATTACATGCACCCCATCGAGGAAAAAACTGCTTTGATTTATTGCAGAGACGAATGAGAGCGATGCTGCCGTTCTAGCCCGTGCACGTGGCACAATCACAAATGACAGCCTATATGTACCGTAGGGAGAGTGAGTCTAAAAATGTGTAATTATGTTTAACAAACGATTATACCAAATACGCGTAATTTCCCGTGATTGAAAAGGTGACTCGGAAAGTAATGAAAAAATATTAGTAGATCTTTTAGTATGTCTTGGAGCTCCTATTTGCAACACTGCAAAGTAAAACTAGGTGAAAAATGGAATTAAAATTGCTGAGATGTTTAATAATGTATAATTAAAATGCTACAGTTTCATTCACTTTTTGAGGAACATAAAAACGAAACTAAAGTCAAGTTAAAGTGCAAATAAAATTTCTAAATTAGAAATTAACACACTCATTCGATCGTGAACATAAGACTATTAAATCATATTAGAGGAGACCATCAAAAAATCATTTAGACCTCAATTAAAGCTATTACCATTAAAAGATCTGCATCTTCAAAATGCCATGAAAAATTAATAATGATTGCCAATCAAAGCAATATCGTTTCTCTAAGGGGTTATTACAGAAAGAAATCACTTAAAACCAGCCCCCCACCTGATCTGTCCCTGGCTTGTGTGTCACCATATGCCGCTCGAGCTGGGTGCGGTAGGCAAATGTGTAGTTACAGAGAGGGCACGAGAAGTTCTCCTCGTTCTTCTCGTGGCGGTACTTGATGTGCTCCTTGAGGGACGTCAGGCGCTTGTAGCCCCGGTCGCAGTAGGGGCAGGTCAGCAGTTGGGCGAAGGCATCTGGAGTTCCAGGTGGCAGGTCTGCAACCCGGGATGAGGAGGGGGGAAGAAAGAGGCAGGCCAAAAGGTCAACAAATCAATGGCAGCTCATGGGCTGATTGCCCGGGATGGTATGACAGGAATCGTTGCAATCTGCTGCCCGAGAGGGAGGGATGGGACTTCCAACCGGCACCGGCACCCGCGCACGCCCACGGCAGACGCGCAGGACCCCGCTTGGAAATTAATTATGGGCATCCCTCCTCCTGCAGGCCTTGCTGGCTGGAAAACTAAGAAATACTTTTTCTGATCAATTGGCAATTTGCATTCCAGCCCCAGCTCGTTACGTTACATTATGCTGTTGGCCGAATCCTTTCTACCAATGCTTTTCCTTTTATTTATAAAGGCATCAGAGTACGACGGGTCGACCACCCCACCTTTTACTGTGTTAAAACTCGACGAAAACTTCCCAAACTCCCAATTGTTTCAATTCAGCTCTCCGGTTCCCCCACCAAATAATACAAATCTGCTGACTGAAAAATCACAATACACTGAAATTACAGCCCCAATCTCTGCTGATGAAATTCCATGCCTCTGCAGCTGTTCTTCAATTTTTAAGGTAAACACCCAGGCATGCAGTGCATTTATAATTGCAACAGCTGCACGAGGTCAGGATACTGGCTAAAAAT
This sequence comes from Phaethornis superciliosus, assembly GCA_023637945.1. NCBI lineage: Eukaryota > Metazoa > Chordata > Aves > Apodiformes > Trochilidae > Phaethornis > Phaethornis superciliosus. The sequence goes on from JAJQWJ010000007.1 coordinate 35,215,528, forward strand.
GAATTCCAGCCTCACCATTTTCTTCTTGCCCATTGGCCTCTGGAGTGCCAAGGCGAGACAGTTCCTCAGGGGCTTCGGGGTAAATAATGGCAGTGTCGCTGCGCTGTAGGTACTCTGCTATGCTGACTGCATGCCCGTCTCCTTCCTCCAGTTTCCTTTTGGTGAAATATTCCTCAAAGTCCGACGTGCAATTGGCGTTCTTCACTGTAATGAGAGAAAGGGAAAAGAAAGGGGGTTTGAGCGCATCCTTCTTGGGGAGGTTGGTGTTGCAGGCTGAGCTTGTTCATGCTGGAGCTCCGAGGCTGGGGCTGCAGCTGGATCCTTGCTCTCATCATTCCTGCTCCAGCTCCTAATAAAATTAATGCAGGCTTTCCACCAGCATGGATGGAAGTGAGGGCAGGCTGTTAAATTAACAGGAACACGAGCTCTACGGGGCAGCAGGAGAAGTTTATGAGGCTTGGGTAATGCAGGTAAATCCTTCACCTCTAGAACCTGAACCTTCAGGGACTCCTGGGGGACCCATGGGTTTTGGCATGAACAGAACTTGACCTACAGGACTGAGCTCAGCTGCCCCCAGATCCTGCAGATCCCCAGACAGTCTGGCATCAGAGGTGGTAGATGGAGGTAGTAAAGAACATGACCATGTCTCCTCCATCACAGGTCCTGCCTCAGGCTGCTCTCCCATGGCAGGCATGAGCAGACAATTGCTCACAACATATTATTTTTATTTATTTTTTTTCTCCTTGAAAAATTAACTTAAAATGGGAGAATAGGTTGTTTAAAAAAAAAAAACAACATTGCTTCATAGACGTCTGCAAACAGAACCACATGTTTCAGACCATAACAGGGATGTGGAGTCTAAAACCACTTTTACAGACTGTACAAGAGTTTTCCTTCTTTTCCTTAATTGTAAAGCAAATTTTTTATTGTCCATGCAATGTCCGTGAAACATAATGTATGCTCAACCACAAAACATCCTGTTACTTAAAATATGCTTTTCTCCTCCATGTATGAGCACTGCAAAGGCCTTAAAAATTCTGGGACAATATAGAAAAATACTAATATCATTGGACAAGCTAAAAAAAAAAAAAGCTGATCATTCAATCATTTTCTTCCTATGGTTTTTCCTTTCTTATTAGTAAGGCATGGAAGACACAGTTTGTGGCAGGCAATTAAACATACTTGTTTTTAACTGACCATAAACCAAAAGAACAGCTTATGAATTATTACATTTTAATGTATTTCTCCTTAGGTAAAATAAGAAAATGAGACAATGTCATAAACTATTCTACAGTTCATGTGAAAGTAAAATATTATATAGCACAATTCTACACTCACTAACTCCAGGAAGCAATATGGAGTAACTCATGGAAATCAAAGGGGTTTTACTGGCTTGTAACCACTGGAAATGAAAGACTAACCAGCTCCGTAGTGTTTAGAAACGTGTCAGTGCTTTGCCTCAGTTTCCCCCATAAATGTAAGGTGATGCTGGTGATCAACATGAGACATGGCCTATGACTAGGGCACAACTGGAGACCTGAAAGCACCTGACCTGGAGCACTGATCTCACCATCCTCAATAAAAGTAGGTACTCATCTGTGCAAACCTCATCCCTTTAGCTGATAAAATCCAATCCTCTGGCTGAGACAAATATGCCCTATTTTTTGTATGAGCCAAACAGCTTCTCAGCCACTCTGCAGCACTTTAGTGACAGTGACCAAATGGCACAGGACCCCATTTTTTGGAAGGAAACTTCTGTTCCTGGTGCTAGTGGGCTTGTAGGGAATCACTACACCACTACTCCTCCTGTAGCTCTTGCTACCATTTGGTAGTAGCACAAGAAGCAATGCTTTCCTTTTTCTCATCCCACAAAACCCCAGCATCTGTAGAAAAGGAGCCCAAATATGGAGAACAAGACCTTGTACCTTACCTCCATTTTGTTGCTGGGAGAGAAATATAACAAAATGGCAGTCACTGAAGGACACCTTATGCATGGAAGCATCAGGCCATGGTTTAATTTATTTTTTTTATCAGAAACAAGCCAAGGTATTACTTTTGACAATGAAAACCTGACTTTTTGTCCCCTTGCTGTTGTAAGCTGTTGTAAGGTCATCCACCTTCTGGCCTGATGCTACCCCATCTCTGCTCCTTCTCTTGGCTTATCAACAAATCCAAGGAAAACAAGCTTATCTTTTGCCAGATTCATGCCATGACCCAGTAAATCCTACCTGTGAAGCAGGGAAAGAGAGTTTTTCTACAGAGTGGAGATAAGGGAAGAGGAAGGGGAAAGGGTGGGATGACTCCAAGGAAAGGCTCCATGTCTTCATCTCCTCCCGGCTGGCTGGGGGATTTGGAAGTTGCAACTTCATTTACAAGATGGGAATTCAAGCTGCCAAGCAAGGCTTGAGTTAATATTAGAAGCTTCAGTTCCAAACTTGAACCCAAATGAGGTTCTTCCTTCCTGACCCTAAGTCTATCTGGAAGCTGATCCAAGAGGCTGGGGTGGACTGCTGTGATATTACTGGCCTTGGCTTCCTAATTCTCTGGATTATTGAGCTTCTATGTCTGTGCGTGCAATCTGGGAGCTAAAGCAAATGTTTATGTCTACATTTTAAACCCCTGAAAACAAGGGGATTTAGTGGAAAAGCTGACAGATTCTTAACTGAAACAATACAACCAGGGCTGCAACATTGCAGATTAAAATAAACAGCAAAAGGTGACCACGTGTAGCTGGTTCTCACCAGTGACACTACTGATAATTCTGACATGGCTGGAAGCTCACCCTACTATAAAGACTCATCTGATAACCATTAGATTTTTTCTCTTGATTTCTAGGGGGAAAGCTTGCTTCCCTTCTCATGCCCTGATTTGTTTTCCATACAGAAAGTCATGCACCCAGATTCCTCGTGGGCTAACACTGCACACACATTGCCCATCCCCTCCTGCAAGGCAAGAACTTCATCAAGATCTGTGATGAGTGACCTCACCAAAGAAACAATTTTTTATTATTATTAAATTAATTATTGGAGCCTGGAGAGCAGAAATATTTTCAGCTCCCAAAGCTGGTGTGGCCATGTCACATCAAAATCAAGCACATTGAGGGAAAATAGCTTTGGAGGCATGTAGGACCTTTCAAGATAAACTGAGAGAGGGGTTCAAGGAGCTTGGGAGACCAGTTATTTTGTGTGGGAACTTGTCCTGTGAGATGGTGATAGCTGCCCTTAATCACAAACAAAGCTAATAAAACCACAGCCTTCATTATCCAGGAAGTGAGAGGCCCCCATTGGTACACACAGATTACAGCCTGAAAACGGCCTGTCCTCCAACCTGCCAAGTTTTACTTCTGTTTTCCTCCCTCAGAAGGTTTGGGTTTTTTTGTTTTTTTCCCTCCTTTAAATTATATTGAGAGATCTTTACTCAAAGTTTCTCAGATGTCAGTAACCAAATCCAGGAATTTTTTTTTCTGTTCATTTAGAGGGAATTCATTAATCTATTTTCTGCAAACATCCCAGCTGTATAAACATAACAGGTATTATAAAATAAACTATAGGAATTAATTAATTCATTCACATCTTTAAAACCCTTCATTTTGTCAAATGGCCGTTTCAGAAATCCCAGAAATATTTAACGTGATTTAGCAGGACTAAAGACTGAAATGTTCACCCTAGTGGTCACTTTTGCTTTTCTACTAAGAAGCCTCCATGTCTCATTATAAAAATGCAGCTGATTAATATATGGATAACAAGACTTCTTTTTCAAGTACCAGTAAGGCAGTGGCTATTCTGACAACAGCAGAATAATTTAATAATGGATACTTCTTCCTTTAGTTTTCTTTCTCTACTAATGACATTTCTCAATGAATTTGGTGCTAAAAATACACCACAGTTGTTGCATGCAGCTTCAGCAACTTGTCTGGCTGGATGTATTTGAGGGAATCTAAAGATGTGTTTCCTGTCTGCAGGCTTAACCCAGGTCCTGGAGCACTGGAAGTTCTGGTGTCAAGAGGGAGAGGCACATTATCTTAAGTGAGAGAAACTTTCTAGGCCCATCTGGAAGAACCCACGTGTTAACAGGTTAACTGTAGGAAGACCCCAACATCCTTCTTGGAGAGAAGATCACTGTGGTACTGCTCTCATTGAAGATGGAGTCACGCTCCAACTTCTTTCATTGGGTTGAGTCTTGGCCTAAGCTCAGATATTTCATTAAACATTAGTATTAAATCACCCTATTACCTGTGAGGAAAAAATGGGGCCCAAAACCTATAGTGAGGCCAAAGAAGAAAACTTTTAACATTTCCCAGAACAAGTAGGAAGGATTTTTAATGTCTCAGCCACTGACCTCTTCTCTTTCCTCCCCAGATAATGCTTGAGGCACCTCAACAGGCAACCTGGGGGAGTTATAACTCTGCATGAAGGAGGCTGCAGCTCCTAACAGCCACCTGGCACCTTCGACTCAGGGTAAAAAGACTGGAAAAGACATTTCAATTACCAGATGCTAAAATCTAACTAAATAATCTGACATCATCCTTGAGAGACTGCGAAGACAGGAGCCGCATCATCATGTTCTACCCAACCTACCCAGGCACCACCTTCCACAGAAGGAGTTGGCTCTGAGAGCCTCACTGATAAAAGATCTGAACTAAACACTAGCAGGGCAGAAGACAGCCCTGCTAGTCAGTTTTTTGATCAAACTGCCCATTACAGTAAAGAGGAGGCTGGGACTTTTGCAGGGCACATTTGGGGAAGGGATTACCAGGTACGATGTCCTGAGCAGAATTTGCTCATTAAATTCAGTCCACCTAGATGCAAAGCACTCTTTGAACCACAAGTTTGCAGTGCAGCAAGCCAAGTAGGGGCAACCTTTATCTTTTCCCCCAGAAACTAGGTTTCAGGAGAGTCAGGACACCCTATGGACCCTGGGCAGAGCTGGGAGCAGGATCTGGACAGCACCCTGCTCCCCCAGATTGATGCCAGGAGGCCAATGACAAACAGGCAAAAGAGACCATCAGATAGTGGAAGAGAAGGGGCTAAGAGGACATGAAGTCTTCTCCCTTGAGCAGACCACATTTCAAGTATGAAAGAGTCGAGGACTCTTATGGTAAGGAAAATATGTGCAAAGGAAGTCACACAGACTGATAGGGGACCTCAAAGGCTCTGGTAATGGTAATTCAGATAACCATCAAGTCTTATTTCTGAATCAGACATCTTTTAAAGTTCCATTTCTCCAAGTGCTAAGCACAGTTTATCAGCTTATTAACATCTCTTCGAAATAAAAAACTTTTAAAATATATATGTACCCAGTTCTGTATGGCAACATCGTTAAGAATATATGTAATGATAAACTGTGCCTTGGTGCCACCCTCCTTTCATGCATAATAAATCCAATGGATGAATTAAGCAGTGAGATGGTTTTATTTTCCTATTATTTTCCCCCCTCAAGAATTATAAAGTAAACTTTTTGTGTTACTTAATAAGAGCATTGGGGTTTTATGTGGGTGTTACTAACATTAGGAAAGTGTGAGTAATAAGATCCTTGCAAGGTTTAGGTACCACCTTTTACAGTAATATTTCTAGAGGGCATTACCTATGAACTAAATCTCATAACACAATGCATCAAAATGTACTTATACTGGAAAACTCTTAGCTGTGTAAATTGGAGCTACCTGCAGCATCTCCAGTTGTGGCAAAATGCAATAGGAAAAGGGTGATGTGTGGAGTTAAGCTGGAGTAGGGCCTTCTGGCCTTTGGAAAGAACATGGTAAACTCCTGAAGACATTTGGATTAGGTAATAGTAAAATAGTAACAGAAACCTTTTACTGTTTTATTCTGCTAGAGGAAAAAAAAAAAAAAAAAAAAAAAGAGAGAGATGGTTCGGAGATGATGCCTGCTAAGTATCTCTGCCCCTTTTCTTGTTGCACAAAATGTATTGATTTCTAAGAACAGGGGAAAGAAAGAGATGTCAGGGGGGGGAAAGAAATAAAAATAAAAGATTAGCCAGAAACACAATAATCTCATAAATATGCATTTAAAGTGTGTCTGTGTAAGGGGGTTACGTGTGTCTTGCAGAAAAAATTTTTCCAGTCTCTGAAGCAGCTTCCTGTGTTTACCAGGCAAGTCTGGGGTTGCCAAGAAAAGTGCATCCCACCCTCATTATCTGGCTCTTTGGACAGTGACCCTCATTAAAAGACTGCTATGTCTTGGTCCAGCTACTTTAAACCATACCAGCTTCACCTTCACTGGGAAAACATCTCCTCACACTGCTGAAAACTCTTGGCTCACATGGATGCAGTGTAAAGGAGTAAGGGGCTGAGGAACAGGCAGAGAGGGCTCCCATTGAATGAGTTTCTCCCTGCAGCTTTGTCATCAAACTTGAGGGGAGAGGGGGCAATTAAAACCCAGGAGGAATTAGGAAACTATTTCCTGATTGTTAAAAGGAAAACAAGAGAAAAGTTGTTTAGTCACTTCATGCCCAGCTAATCCTACACAACACGGGAGCAAAGCGATGCTGGGATCATGCAGTCCCTTACCTGTACCATTGTTTCCTGTGGTCTGAATTGTGGCTTCAGGCCCCATAGTGTCATAATCTTCCTTCATTTCTTCTGTGAAATAAGCAGAAACACTTTTCTTAGCATTGGCATGTTATTGGAATTGCTTACACACAAAGCTAGGGAGCACATGGCAGTAGTAAAGGGAGGGTGGGGGGAGAGGATCCTGCTAAGGGCAGGAGAGAAAAGGGCTGTTGTGGACCCCTGTACAATGGCTTTGTTCTGACAACAGAATGAGTTCTGTGGTGCCGGGTGGGTGAGAACTTATTTACTTTAAACATGACAGCCCGTGGTGGAAAAGAAAACTATTTGTCCAAAGGAAATGAAGGGCTTTTCCCAATATCAATCTAATAAGCAATCGGGTCATAAAAAGGGATTTTTTTTTCCCCCCCTCTTTTTTATCTTTTATTTCTTTTAAATATCGAGAAAAAAAAATCTGCTAGCAGACACTGTGAGATCTGTACCTGGAAGAACCTGCAAATACAAAAGGAAGACACAAGAAGTTTTTATATCTCTGTTTCTATCTATCATCACACAGATCTGAGCTGTCACTGTAACCTCACTGGAAGCTCAGCTCATATTAATACCAAGCGGTGCAGAAATGTGACAATTTCTCAACTGTGGGCAGCTCTTCTCTGCCCCTGCGATTTGTTTGCATCTTCTGTGCACTCTCCCTGGGCTGACAAAGTCTGTCCTTTATGGCCATAAATTAGCTTAATTCACATGCAAATGAGCACGGTATGTGTAGAATGATTTCTTCTGTATTTATCAGGGATCGGTTTGATTTCCATGCAGCCAGGGGTTTGGAATGAGTTAAAAACAACATTTGGGAGAGGCTGGAGAGATGCAGCTCCATGGCTGGGGAGAGTGGGGGTTTTTCTGAGGTGTTTCAGCCTCTGAGTGCCCGTCAGACTTGGTTCCTTGCTGCTAACTTGTTAGTTCATGTGCAACAGGTATCTGCACATACAGCCTGGTTAAGATTTAACTCTCTGAAGGGTTTTCATAAGCAAAAAAATAAATATACATAAAGTTTCTTTCTCACCTTTTCAACTTCTCTTAAATGTCAGCCTTTCTTTATGTGAAGACACGCACAAACATACAATCTCACTAGTTTGCTTTTGCTTTTTTTTTTATTTTTTTTTTAAGTGTGAGAATTTACTATTTGAGATATTTACTATTTAGGATATTTAAGGGGGAAATCTGCTTTATTGCTTTTATCTTTTACTGCGCTGCACTTGTAAGACCCAGAGATGGTTCAACAAAAACTGAAAAAAAATGAAAAGGAAAAAGAGAATTTCCCAGAACCAAACAGAAGTTGATGATGATTCAGGAAGATGGATGCTGCTCAGCCAATCAAGTGATAGACTGGCAAGAAAATCAAAGCCCACTATTAAAACCATATTGATACATGAAACATTAAAATTCTTGTTATACATTTTTTGTGAGAAAGATTTTGATGAGGACAGAAACTGGCCCAGTATTAATCCATTTCCATGACAATGATTTGACTGAAGATACAGGGGAATAATATAAACAGAGCACATTCTGGGTTCATTCCTAAATTTGTAATCTTGTAGTATTCTTCAGATGTCACATTCTACAAGTAATTAGTTGGTAGAATAACAGGTTCTAATTGTATCATTCTAATCAAAACTAAAGCACAGAATGACTTAATTCAGAGCTTTACAACCAGCCTACAATTCTGTGGTATAAATATACATGTTTATGGCTTTGAAGCTGAAAAAAAAATAAAAACTAATGAAAGCCCTTAAGTTAAAATATGCAGGTACAAACAGATGCTAAATTTGTACAAAGCATAGAATATGCAGACCAGATGAAAAATATTTGTTTAAACCATACAGCAGACAAGCCAGCCTTGATTCTTTTCCCAGATCTGGCATTCTGCCTCTCTAAGGATCGTTTTCACGGGGATATCTTGCATCCAAAACATTTAGGAGCTCAATATGTATTAATAAAATGTTGTCAATTATGATAATTGATCTGCTAGGCCAGTCTCGCATCTGATATTTTTATTGCAGCCTACCAGAAATTTTAATCAAGGTACAGGATTTCTGAGAAGTTCAGCCTTAGATATAAATATAGTTATTGTGATTTTCTTCCTTGATCATCTCATGTGACTTTGGGTAGTAAGGAGTCACAAGCATCAGAAGTTTTCCATCTGAGGGCACGTCTACCCAGTCAGCAAGGGGGAAACAGTTAACAGCTTTTTTTTTTTTTTTTTTTCATAATCATGGTAATGTTCAAGATTTCTGCTGCCCTTCCTTCCTCATTGTCATTTTCTTCTGTGGTAAAGAGAAGTTAGAATGTTTAGTTGCTTCCCAAAAACTATGAAACCCTCACGAAGGCTCCACACTGCTTCTCACTTGGGGCAGGTCACCGGAGTGCACACTGCAATTTTTCACCTACTTTTTTATTCTCATTTAGCTGATGGTTGCAGAATTTATCCTTTAGCATTGCAACACTCAGCTGACATGACTTTTCTTTACCTAAACCTGCCCTCTTCCTAAAATCTGTGACCCTGCATTGCACTTTCTATATTTAAATATATATATACACACAGCATTTTCTTCCTCTCGGTATTAATTTGCAGAGATATAAATATGAAGATACAGGGCTGCTTGTGCTGTCTATAAATCAAGAGTGTTGCACCCAGGAAAATAAAAGCAGGACAGTTCCCTGCATGCACAGATGCAGCAGAGAGTCCACAAACACGCATTCAGCATTTATTTAATTTGAATGGATCATAAGTAGGGGCTTTGCTGGTTTATTTTTTGGAGAGCACCTAACTATCCAGAGCACATCTGACCAAATGTAATCTGTCTGTCTAAAACCACACACTGTATTTATTTTGAAAACACTTGTAAAAGTTTGCATTTTCCAGCCACCCTTGGGATAAAGGACTGTAAAA
>JAJQWJ010000007.1:35232500-35242500 GCA_023637945.1 Phaethornis superciliosus
TTGCTGAAAGGTGATGATAAATTTGTCAAGCGAGCTGAAAACGAAAGTGTCCACCTAAGTACAAAACTAGGTCCATCTCCTTGCTGGATGATGAAAACTTTGTTTCACCCCAAGGTGAAGAATCACACACTCTGTATGATCTATCTTGGTGCAGGAACCTCACTCGGGAGAGCCAGGTGGAATGACCAAAGGAAAAACCACAGGAGAAGCCCTAAAGGCAGTCTGACCAAGTCTGCAAGAATGAGAGAAGAAACTGTTTTCTTGGTTCTGGGACATTCCCAAACCATACCTGAATTTTCAGGTTTGGTATGTGTAAAGGGTTTAGGGTAAAATGAAATAATTGTGGGTAATTTCTGAAGGTAGCTAAGAATTTAGTAATACTTTTTTAATGCTTTCTTACCCTGTAAAGAGAAGCCTGTACTGCTTCACAAGACTATGCAGCACATTAAGTATAAATGATACAATCTAAGAATAAAGGAAAAGCATTACCCTTGCATTTCCTTGCTTTTGTCATCTACAGACTCTAAATAAGAAAAGGCCTTACCTGATTTTTCTCTGTGTGTATGATTTTTATCTCCTCTGTTCTATTACTAATGAGTGTTTCTCTTCCTAAGAGAAATGAGGACGATACAAATGATACGACAGGAAGTTTAGGGTACACCCACTCTTTTCCCACCAGAATAAACAGTGTTCTCGGGGAAGATACATTGATAATAAAAAGAATACATTTCACTTTAGACATTTCTCAGGCCACCACAGTTGGTATGGAAGTGGTGATTCTAACAGGGTGTACAATCAGCATGTAAAGTCCACAAATAGGGAGACAGGATTTGAGAGACAAAAATTTTGCCAACAGAAAGGACTTCAGCTGTCTTTCAGATGTGATATTAGAAGGGGGGGAAAAAAAAGAAAAAAAAAAAAAAAAAAAAAAAAAAAAAAAAAGAAAAGGAAAGAAAGAAAAAAAAAAGAGAAAGAGAAAACTGAAATGCAGAATGAAAAGGTTGTTTAGTCCTCAAGCCTGAAAGTTGATGCTCAGGCCTGTGTCTCACCCTGCCAAGAGCCTTTTCACAAGTACTTTGGAATATGCATTTAATTAAAATAGTTAAACCCACCACAGATTTCAACAAGAGCCTGTGGATGAGATTTTTGAACTCAATAGCAATGAACAGGTTATCATGGAGGCAAATTACTTTCTGTTTTTTTCTATTTATATTTTCAGCTGGAGTCCTGAGGCCATTACCCAAGTTGCACTGTCAGATGAGATACACTACAAATTGGTGAAGCTCTTGGCTTTTCTTTTCAGGAAGTGTTTGCTTCCTTGTTTGCTAGCAACAATTCATCAAGGTTTGTATATCTTGATTGGGAGACATTAATTTTGGCAATTGTGTGGTCAACCAATCTCTGCTATTCTTATGGTTTATAGACCACGTATTGGATGTTGATGGCCAGAAACAGATTTGCCTTCCTCTGAATCCTGAGGGGGTTGATGAAATCCCACATGCTAGATGACCAGGCTGGAAGTTCTCTGCTGAGTATGTACTTTTAAATGGTTATACAGCATTAAGAGTGTAGCTGAATGCTTTTAGAATAATAAATAATTGATTATTTATTTATCCTTCAAGATAGCCTTTTTCTCCTGGTAGATTACAGAGCTTGTTCACAGGAGAAAACAAAAGCATAGCCTGGAGGAAGACAATATACTTTCAGTTTTTGCTTGAAATGAGTATGGAGTCAGTATGGCTCTAATGTTCATGATGTTCAAGATATTTTTGTTGCTTAACTGTAGCCTTGATCGGATTTTGATGATTTCTAAGTATTTAGGGACACATCTTGAAAGTCTTAAGAAATTACAAGTACATTATCTTATGAGGAATCAGATGGCAGAAGAAAATTATCTCCAAAATAGCACAGCTTAATACATCCACATTTCTCCTTCCCTGCTCAAAAATTGCTTTTTCTCTTCCTCTAAACATAAGGGTGAGAACAGGACCAGTCTCATAGTTCTCCTACTGTTAGAGTTTAAGAATGAAGGCATAGTCTAAACTTTCTGAGGACTGAAGAGGCAAAACAAGAAAAGATGGATGAAGAACATTTCTGAGCTCTAGTGAGGGACTCTCCAATATTTAATGGTATTTATTTAAATCTGAGTCCTGCTCCTGACAAATAGGCATAAAATAATTTTTTTCACTTTTCAAAACCCATGTGTTTGTTCCCATGTTGTGGAACCAGAAAACAGAATGGATTGGGCTGGAGAGTCCCTAGTTCACAACATTCATTTGGGTTTTACATAGGAGAAAACACTGGTATTTTTATATCTCCACTTGGGCTAAATTACCTTCCTTTTATTTTCACAGTAATTTTAAACCACTTTGCCGACTTCAAATAAAAAGCCTCCAGAAAACTACAGAACTACACTTTCTACTGACTAACTGAAAAATTTGGCTCCAGACAAGACAGAAGAATGCAAAATTTAGAGCAGAGAGATGGAGCCAACCCTGGGTTCCGATTAGCAGTTTGGATGCCATTGTTCTGTCTGGAAAACACATGTCATCCACAGAATCACCCAAGCTGTCTGTTGGCATCTGCCAACATATCCTCCACTCTTTCTAACTTCTCATTCTTATCCTTACACCTCTTTCCTCATTTCCATCTATTTCTGAAGTCCTTACAAGTTCTCAATTAGATTCGCCCCTTCTTAAAACTGATGTGGCTTTCACCCCCCCACAATAATACCATCTTCAGTCTCAAGCTGACCATCTCAAAAATAACAGAAAATAGACCATTCCTCTGAGTCTTCCAGTGTGTCAGATTTGTAGTGTGTTTCTCTCTGGGGACAGAAATTCATAACAGCCCAGAGGCTTCATATTTTTTAAATTGTCACAATAAGACTTGAGTGCCTCCATGAAAGAAGCAGTAGAAAGAGATGCCTGAAGGTAGGCTGGGAAGAATCCAAAATGATGTCAGGTTGCCTTCTACCTTCCCATCAATAGGGTCTTTGAAGAAGCAGCCTCTTCAGAAAAGAAAAAAAATAAAAAAGAAAAATAACTTTCTCTTGTGTTAAAAAGACTACCATGGTTTCAGTGTGGAGACTGGCAGCTGAGTTAGCTTTATTACCTTCAAATCTATACAGCCTCATTGTTTGCAGTGGATGGCTTTGCCTCCACAAGTTTTGATGATGTCCTTGAAAGAGAAATATAGAGGCACAGCTTCATTCAGTGTTGACTTTGGAGGTGAATATTTTATCTCCTTTCCTTCTCCTGGCTGTTTGCAAAGAGTAGTGATAAGTCCTATGCAGAATACCTAAGAATTGTTACAGGGAGGGGGAAGAAGAAAAAAAAAAAAAGAAAAAAAAAAAAAAATCAAAGGTTTTACTGAACTAGAACAGTTCCCAGTCTGATAGTTCCCCTTCCTCACTGCAGTGACTGATGATGAGGGACAGAGATGAAAGAAGAGCTGGAATTGCATGTTGTTGTCTATTATCTTTTGTCCCAGTGATACCTTTAGTCCTTTTATTATTGTTTTTAGGTTTTATGTAGGAAGATTCTTAAAGAAAAATACGTTTTCTGAGCTCTGTGCATTTTTGTGTGGAACTTTTTAGGGAATATGGATCTCGCATTCTTGAAGAGTCCTGAGCAAAGTGGTTGTCTCACTACAGTATAACTTTTCCAGCAACTGATAATTTCTGTTGAAATATATAAGCATGGTTGTTTCTGGAAGATAGACACATAAGGTGGACAATTTACTATCAGCCCATTGAGGACTTGCTCTTTTGCTGAAGGGCCTGAAATGCAGTTTGCACGATGCTGTCACACCCAGGAAGAGCCAAAACAGCTGAACATGGTTATTTCTTAGGTATCCAAATCTTCTACTGTCTCCCTTGAAGAGTTTAAGTTTATAATTGCCAGCAGAATGATTCTCCTCCAGCTGTGGACTGTCTTAGGTGGAACAATTTGTTCTCAAAGGAGGTGGCAGAACCTGGGTGGAGAGCCCCGAGCTAGTGGACTTTCTATGTAAAACTAAAATTTTCCTAAGATTATTTACCTAGGATGTATACTTCATAGAAAAAAAATAGACGTGAAGAAAAAAATCAGCTCCTGTTCATAACAATACATTGAGATCAAAAAAGAATTCTTTATAATGGCCAAGAAACACAGGGATAGTGGCTGAATGGTTTGTATGTTTTTGTCAAACTTGTCCTTCATTCTCACACAAGAGGAAGTCAAATACACAGCTAACACAATGGCAGAAGCTGCATGTCTAATGTCAGTTATATAGGCAGGTGGGAGGACAGGTAGAATTACCCCAAAATCATAGGCTGAAGATACTATTTAAAAAAAAAAAAAATGTTTTTTGAAATCCCTTAAGACTGTTGAATGAGATTTAGTCTTCAAACCTGTCATCACATGCTACCTAAACCTGTAATTACAGACACATTCAAACTATGGGCCCTTCTGCACACAGGTCTCAACATCCATACAAGTGCCAGGAGGAGTTATAAAACATCACTTAACATTTTCTATCCAAAAGCAGCACCTCAGTTACCTACAGGGAATGAAAAGATCCTCATTAAGTGGACCCCCAGCCAAGCATTGCTCTATGAACAGGATAGATCTCTGTTACTGCAAAACTTCAGCTGCAGCAGTAACACCTCTAAGTGGGATGCACTGACTTGGGGGAAAAAAAAAAAAAAAAACAAAAAACAAAATAGCCAATATATTCTGAATGAAATAAATGACTGGTATGCTCCCAGTTCCTTTCACCTCCACCCAAACCTGGGAATATGGATGGGGTGTGGGCTGCACATCCTGCCCCAGGCAGCCAGGAGGGCTCAGAGGCTTCAGAGCTGCCACCTGGTATTCACCATCCTGGCTTGAGGCTCTAATATTTAAGGTTAGAATGAAATAAATGGAGGAAAACTGAAGTTCTGTATTTTAGTGCAGGCACCATTTTCATCATGGGAGGAGAAAAGAATTAAAGCACTCAGTGAGAACTTCTCTTTTTCAGTATTGATTGCTTCTTCTGTGGCACTTTGATACCATCTCCTTCACTTCAGTAGAACCAGAATCTGGTCCTGCACATCACTCAGCCAGATTTTAAACTGCCCAGATTTGTTTATTCCCAGATTGTAATAAAGTAACTTTAGATTCACCTTGTAACCACACATTAAAAAACAAAAAGGTAAAGCATGGATTTCTCCCCCTCTATTAAAAATAACAGTGTTAGTTACCTTATTTAACCCATGCAGGGGAAAAAAAAAAAAAGGAAAAGGAAGAGAATCATTATACTGAGGTTTTAGGAAAAAAAACTACATATGTAATTCATTGAGTCATTTAGACTAGTGCTTTCTCTTCTTTAGAAAATTACTCAGGTACTCTTGCTTTCTACAATCTACAGTATTGCACTTCTAAGGAAATAATACCTTGATAATCTGCACTTCAAAAACCGAGTCAATAATTGCCTTTGATGACTGAATAAAAAGAAAAAAGAAAAAAGCAATCTGCAAGACTGCAGCAAAGGAATGCTGCAGAAAAGATGTTAAAACCATTGCTGCAATTGTGTGTTTCCATGTTATTTACAATCTATTTGCCAACAGTTCTGCAATGATTAGTAAAATATGTCAAGAAGCTAAGCAATATAAGCATCACATTGAAAGAAATTTAGCAAGGCCCTATCTAATTATTATTGTACCTGACGTTTCAGCAAAATATTTAAAACCAAAAAGAAGAAAAGAAATATTAAGTCTTTTCAGAAAAATGCAGTTATTATCATGCCTGAAGGATATTCAGGAGGAATGTGAAAATAACTGTAATTTATTTAAGACCTGGAAGTATGAAATAATAAGCTACTGAGCCATCAGAATTGTTTTGGTGTTGTTATCTGACATGAGGGCAGACCTTGTCTTGCTTTAAGTTTTATAGTAATAAGACCTTGGAAACAAAACCTTGAATAAACAGAACATAAAGAAAAGGGAAATGTGTCCTTGCATAAATAGATATTGTGTCTATCACCTTCTACCAAAAAAAGGTTGCTCAACTTTATAACCACGTAGTAGGTAGAAAGTCAGTAAAAGCTGAAGTGCATTCAAATGTTCAGAAATCACAAAGTGGTCATTTTGTAACTTAAAAAGAGTAATACCATCAAGTAAAAAAAGGCAACCTTATAATGACTCTTTCTATTAAGAAGTTCTGTATCTGCTGGCATTTTATCCTCCTTCACCCCAAAGATTAATAGCTACTCATCTGATTCATTTTTCATATTGCATTTAACCCACAATTTAGAGCCTAAACAACCTGGTATTTCAGCTCAGGAGAGGTGATCTTTGCCTCATTAAGTTTAAAAAGAAAACTCTTAGATGTTAACCCTACCTTCTGCTGGTGTAGCCACATCTCGCCTCCCAAAGCCATACTTCTCTGGAAAGAAAACTCCAAATTTCCCCACAAAAGTGTTGTGCAGCTCTAGCCCCTCCATCAGAAAAAAAAAAAAAAAAAAAAAAAAAAAAAAAACAACCTAACACCCAAAAAAACCAAGAAACTAAAATAAAACCCAACACAATTGCCTTGAAAAGCTTTGCCTGCTTGTTTGGCGGCCCCCGGGCTGGATTGGTTTGGGGTGGGTTTTGTTGGTTGTTTTTTTTTCTTCTTGTTTTCTAGTTTCCTCTTGTCAACAGGAAATCTTGTGTCTAACAGGTAACACTCCACTTCCCAAACCCATCAGCAGGAATAATGGGGGGAGATCAGCTCTGCTCCACACCCAGCATCACCTGCCCACTTCCAAGGAGAGGAGATGGAGGGGGGGGAGGAGGTTGCAAGCATTAAGGTGGAAATGAGGCCTCACCAGCCTCCCTCCTGAGGTGTTTTTTGCCCCTACAGCTCCCAAGGAAAGGTGGTTGCTGTGGGAACACGGTGGCTTGGGCCACATCTAAGGATGCTGATGCCACCAACTTTGTCAGAGCTGGAGGGGTCCAGGGTTGGGACCACAAAAACTTCAGACCCCCCACCCCTCCATATATCCTCCCCTTGTCTCCCCAGTTGTAATTTGGTGGCCGGTCCTGGGTGGAAGAGCTTTGTTTGCAACATTTTTGCTGCTGTGCAAGCGCGGGCCCCGGTCCTAATACATTTAAAACCTTTCTGTTTTCAAAATAGCATCGTTGCACCTCAGGACTGACAAAACCAGACAGCGGTGAAAGGGACGGCGACATGGCAGACACAAAAGCTCCCCGCATTACGGCCACTCTAAACAGAGCACAAAAGCAAGGGAGTCAGCGATGTGTAAACCAAACAATGTGAGGGGGAAAAAATATTGAATAATTTCTGTCATGAGGCAACTGACTAAAGCCAGGCTCTAATTGAATTAAACTCCCATTTATTTGCTCAGGCCTAAACAACAGGCTTGGGGGGGGGGGGGAGGGAAGAGGGGATAAAAAAAAAAAAAAAGAAAGAGAAGGGGGGGTGGAAAGAAGAAGAAAAAAAAGCCAAAACAACTTAAGGTTTGCTCAACTGTTCAGAGGTACCACCTTTCCTCACCCCTGTATAAATCCACCATCTGTGCTCACACGCACACATGTGCCGTCGCGCAGCAAATGCGCCGAAACCCGACCGAGCGCGGGAGCCAAAAAAGCACCAGGCACACAAAAGCTCCCCAGGCTGCCCCCAGGTCTGAGGGAGCTAAAAAAAATTTTAAAAAAATTAAAAAAAAAAAAAAAAAGAAAAAGAAAAAAAGAAAAAAGGGGAAGAAAAGATCCTTTGCTCATTGCCCAGGTGAGATAGCCTGGTGCGTCCTCTCAGCCTCGACACGCGTCAAGTAAAAGAAAGGTTAAAATTAGAAAATTCAATTTATTTGATAATTTCCCAGAATAATTAGAGTTAATATGGGTTAATTAATATGCAAATCTCTCAGCAGATGTTCTGCAGCAGGGCCTGTGTGAGAAAACAGCCTTTGCTTTCTCCTACGTGATTTTGGCTGTCAGTTATTGGGTATAATTACTGTAACTAACCGAATACACACAAAACCTTTGGAATATAAAATTGTTACAGTTCTAGTTCTGCACAAGCTGCTACTTTTCTGCAATAAAAGCGAACAATTTCTTTCAGAAAATAGGAGCCTTTTTGTTCCTTTCTTGATTTAAAAAGAAGAAATGAATCAAGTAAATGGCTTATCTTTTTTCTATGCATAATTAGGTCAGTATTATATGAACATTCCAATGAGCAGTGGTACAAACGTACATATAAAATGATAGCTCAAACCACCTGCAAAATCACATAAAATTGTTTTATTCAGAATCTTCTTCTTCATACCAGAACTTTGAAATGCTCTGTGTCTTTCCTGCCAATACTGCCAACATTTGCCAAATTCAAAGGAATCCCACAACTTTTATTATTTTTTAAAAGGACAACAGCAACATTTTCTTCAAAGGTGCCAGAGCAGTTAGGACTTATAAAACAAGTTCAGCCTTTAAAAGGTACCAGATCTGGGCTTGACCCTTTTTTGGGGAAGGAAAATAATTGCAGTGAAGAGTTTGTAACTTTGAACAAACAAGAGAGGTTTTGCTCTGCACTCCCAATGTCTGTAAAACACACCCATGAATCCCATGATCCAAACCACCCCTTGCCCTCTCCTGATGAGATACAGCACTTCACATTTACCAAACTAATTAGCACTTTTGGGTGTCATCAGGTAAAAAATATTTGTTGCTCCACACAAGGAGCATTAAGATGGAAGATGACATAGTCGAGAGGGACCTGGCCTCAGCAGGACCCAGGTAATAAAGGATTACTCAGCTGAGTAAAGCTTACACACTCGAGGTAAGGTCTGTTAAGTGGAAATAGACAAAAATAAACTCCTGAGCAATACTTATCCCATTATTTCTCAGTGCAATATATGTCAAAACTTCAGTTACCTTTTATATTTTTTTTTATTCTATTGATTTTTAGCTTTTTTAGGCATCTCATTTTTGTTCTTAGCTTCTCCAATAACATCTACCAGTTACCTTGCCCTGATTGTCAGGATTGGAAAGACAGTTAAGAAATGTAAGCAAACCTTTCCTGCTCTTTCTTTAATTGGTTGGGGGGGAGGGTCATCTGCTTTCTAAGAATGCTTTAAATAACTTCTATCTTGGGAGAAAGCTGAAAAATTATCATTTTTTTTTTCTATGAATCAGGAAACAAAAGGCCTCCACCCCTTCCCAGAGCTCTCTTTTTGTCACCCCACTGGCATGGCAATAACTCCAACCCACTGCACTGCACACCCTTGACAAAAAGATGGAAAATAGGAAGATTTTCTTCAACCTAAACCAACAGATATTTCTTTTCCTCTTACTTTCCCAAGATGCACTCAGAATGAACAGAAAAACTTTAAAATAAATAAAAATACAAGCTTTTGCTCCCTGCTCCTGTTAGCTTGAACTCACTAACCAAGTCCTTCCTCCCACAAGACAGAAGCTGGACACCTTTTTTCTTGTGTTAGTTTCATTTTAGTCATCAAGATTATCTGCTTGCTGGCAGCTGCATGATCTATGGCCTACACCCTAAAAAAAATAAGATCAAGCAACTAAAAATTTTATCCTTTCCTGGGTTGAAGCTATCTTACAAAGTATTGATAACACATTATCTTAGAGAGCAGAATAATACTGCACAAAATGATACTAAAGATGTTTAAGGAACCTTCTGGCCCAGTGAAAGTTATTATTCAGAAGTTTACACAGTCTGCAAATACTTATCAAAATCCCTGAGCAGAAAGTACAGAACCTACGTTTCAATTAAGATACAGTGGAATGCAAAAGGTTCAGGGGAGATAAGGCCATTCTTGGAAAAAAAAAAATATTCAAATTCATCCTTGATGATAGTTTGAGCTCCTCAGTTGAGTTTGCAGTACAAATCTGAACAGATCTCACCTGGCAATGGGGGTTTTACCAGGAACTGGCTTCTCAGAAGTATTCAGTCATTTAGGAAATTTTGCTGTTACAGAATAATTCCTGAAAATCATCTAGAATACAGGGCCAAGA
>JAJQWJ010000007.1:35247500-35250000 GCA_023637945.1 Phaethornis superciliosus
CTGGAATGGTGCAGAGGACACCACTACAGCAGGAAGGCAGAAGGAAAGGGCAGAGAGTTTATAGCCCCTTCAGTTATTCCTATTTCTTCTACAGACCTTCATTTTCTCTCACGGGTCATGGTCTGCTCTTGTTATATCTTCAGGTTTCCCCTTCATCAGTCTCTGGACTGATTGACTTTGCACCTTCACTGCTTCAGAGTGGATAATGAAACTCAGGGATGAAGCATCTTAAGGTGACCCAAAAAGCATGAACACACTTTGAGGGGGGCAGCAGAGAGAAAAAGGCAGCAAAACAAACCAGAAAAATTCTGCTAATCACTGTCTTTTTATCCCAGCACAGCCCTCAGTAGTACATGTTCAACAGGTGAGCTGAAAAGCCACTGAGTCTTGTGAATTTTGTGTCTGCTGGAGCACCAGAGCCATCAGGAATCCATGGGGTATTTGGTGAGGCTCCTCTCCTGCTCCCTTGTCTACTGGTTTATTACAGAATGATAGAATCTTTTTTTGTTGTTGTTGCAAAAGACCTTTAAATCCATGTCCCACCATTAACTTAGCACACTGCCAAGGCCACCACTAAACCATGTCCTTCAGCACCACATCTACACTTCTCTTAAACATCTCCAGGGATGGTAACTCCACCATTTCCCTGGGCAACCTGTTCCAGAAGAGCCTGAACTCCCTTGTCATTACTCTTTTTTTTATTTAAATGCTTGCAAGGCATTAGTAGTAAAGACAAATTCCACTAATAAAACTCCAAAGCAAAGGAGTCATATAGGAACTAGGATTTAAAAAAAAACTTTCCAACCTCACACCCAGCCCTGAAAACCCTCCCTGAGGTCAGGCAGCAGCTCAGCTGCTGGGGGGAGCATCTTTGTTTGACCCTGGCATGCACCCAGCTTGAGACCAACTGTGGTGGCCACATGCCACAGGTATCTGTGGCACCAGCAAGTGGAAGCCAGGCTGTGACCCAAAGCCCAGCTGAACACCATTCCACTTTTCTTCATCAGTCTGGGAGCAGGAGAGATCCACCCTGCCTAGAAAAGCATCGAGCAAAGCACAGCAGAAAGTGGAGAAAGGCAATGTTCATGCTAAGGTGTGTGGTCTTGTTGACCCACAACAATTTTTCTTCTTGTTAGGGTACAGGAAAGAGATTGCCCACCTCTGGAAGGTGGTCTCCAAGCTGCACCTACAGAGATTTCTGACCCAGAAAAGCAGGAGTTATACTTTTTAAAAAAAAAAAAAAAAAAGTGTATTAGAGCTCCAGCAAGCTGGCTGCTAGCTTTCCAAGCCTGGAGAGCAAACTGAAGTGTATTATTAGCTCTTTTCTATTTGCCTCAAAAGCTGATGAAGAAGAAAGTTGGAAACCATACTATTCAACTGCCAAATAACTAAAAAAATTCCAATAGCGCCTGACGTATGAGCCAAGGAACCCACTGAAAATGTACATTTGCATCCAAACCACAGTGCATTGAGCTGTGATCTCATTCTGAGGTGAGCTTTCTAAATTCTTTTTTTCTTTGATTTGTTTTTTTTTTTTAGTAAAAAAGGAGAAAGCAAAGATTAAACCTTACATTAGTGTGGTCTTATGGGGCAGAACAGGGAAAGTCACTGTTGGTCCTCTCCCTGTAGCAGTTCTGTTTGTGAGGGATGGATTTCTCCAGCTCTACCACAAGGACAAGGAGGTGGCAGCTCCATGCTGTCTTCCCATGTGAGCTGGGGTGTCTCAGAGCCAAGACCTGGCCTCTCCACATCCCCATGGAAAGCAGAGGACAGCATGAGGGGCTGCAGTCCTCCCTAAGCCCCTTCCCTGGCCAGCAAGCCCTGCCCCAGCCACCAAGGTTATCCCAGCAGCTCATGGGAAATGCCACTTCCCAAAGCAGGAGCCAACAATTTTCCTAACATACAAGCTAGATAAATTATTTCCAGAGCCCTGATCAAACCTCTTTACTTTTGCCATTCATGTTGCACTTCAAAAATGATGAACAGAACAGCCCAGCTTTATCTTAAGAGCATCTGGTATTTGGGAAGGAGAACTAGCCTACTTTCTTTTTTTATTATTATTTTTTTAAAAAATAAGCTTTGACATAAAAGTGCTTGTGAGACTGGCAATTCTTATTAAAAGCTAGCTTTTTTTTTTTCACTGGGTAATTTTCCAGTTTTCTCACGGCTCTGGAACAGACGAGAGAATTTAAGAAACAAGGGAAACATAGGTGGGAAAAATATACGAAAAGAAAACATGTAAAAGAAAACACATTTAAATTTGTTTCCACATATGAGATCATATTTCTGGCACTTTGTAGAAGTCCTATGGAAGCTGTTATTTCCAATATAGGAATACTACGGTGACTAAATTGGTGTTAAATTTAAATCTATTCAGGAAGTAATAGTCAATCTGCATTCCCTGTAAAGACTCTCACAGGCAAAATTATTTATACAAGGTAAAGTTGGCAAAAGGAAGTCCAATGAAAGAGAAGAAAAGAATAGAAAAAAAATTACACGT